>JAAGKR010000595.1:84625-177950 GCA_011419295.1 Clarias macrocephalus | reverse complement strand
CCGCGCCCCCCCCAGGATCACGCAGCATGCAAGCCAGTAGGGCAGTTCTGCCTTCTGAGTCATGGACAAGCAGACTCATGTTTTAACTCCAGGCACATTTTGACATAAGTGTGATGTCTGAAAGATTCGAAATCCTGTAATTGCCCGTGGCGTTAAAAAACATTTTATTCCAACATAGTTACTGTTCAGTCGTATTTCTTCTCAGATTTTTATTTCTTATAATAAATGTTTGGTTGTGGAAATTTTCTGGATTGAGTAGGAATATAGTGTATAGTGTATCTACTTCATAATCTACTTCATTATCATAAAACGATATACAAATAGGTGTAATATTTATAAATTATTTAAAGAACGTAAATGTATACTTTTATAATATAGTATAACGTGTAAGTGAGAGTGATTGTAAGATAGGATGAAACCGGTCCAGGCAAAGTAATGTCACAAACCATAACTATACCGATAACTATACACACACATATAGCTAGATAGATAGATTATATAACATACATTACAAACCAACAACATCTAACCAGCTGTATGCAATCCAAAAACTAATAGTCATGAAAAGAAGTTTCATTGATTGATTTTATAATATTCAAAGCTATATTTATTTAATATTTAATAAATAATAGGTCTTGGTAAATGAAAGTAACTTTATGCTCATGTACACTTTTAATCAAATAACATAAACTACTAATTCGGTCATTTATATTGGTTTGTATAAGGCAGAAGGACCTGTTTCGATTCAATTATTTTCGATTCATTTTTTTTCCCCCTCATATCCCAGTTAGGAAGCTGGGGTCAGAGCGCAGGGACAGCCAGGATACAGCACCCCTGGAGCAGACAGGGTTAAGGGCCTTGGTCAAGGGCTCAACAGTGGCAACTTGGTGGTGCTGGGGCTCGAGCCCCCGACTTTCTGATCAGAAACCCAGTAATCCACAGCTTTAGCCATTTTAGCCACCACTGTCCTACTTGAGCCACTCTTGCCCCCATTGTTAGCTATCCTAGTAGCTGTCACAGTTTCCCTTTACTTTCAGCAAGACAATGTTAAAACTGCGAATAACCCAAGGTTATACTTTAAATGAATGAATGAATGAATTCATTCTTTATCCTGGTCAAGGCCATGGTGGAGATTACAACACATGAATCATCAGTCAACACCATGCTTTTGCCCCATGGATTGCATTTTTATTTATTATCATGATATTTTCTTGTGAGCATTAATTCTAGCACTTTTGTGAATTGCCAATCAAAAGTAATTTCTATGGCCTGTGTTGATCCACAATTAAAATGAAGAATATTTAAAAAAAAGTAATAAATATAAAAAAACATGTAAACAATATATGTACAGTAAACATGTGCCCATATTGTTTTGTACTGTACCAGTAGAGTTGTTATAGTTCCAATTAAATCAGCTGTTCTAATAACATAAGCTTTTTTAAAATAACATAATTGTGTCTTATACCTGTATATGTTTTGCAACACGCTTGCCCCCGAGCAAAGTTTTTCCTGAATGACATTTGGAGTGATTCAGTTTTCCGGCGCTTTATGTCGCAGGAAGAGGATATGATCAACCAAACATGAATTCTGTTACACTGTCTTTCAGGAATACTGGAACAAAACAAGCACGTTATCTATAGAAGATATCTGATTTATACCACATTACATTGCACACTACTTGGCGGTTTATTCGGTAGGTACCTTTTGGGATTGCTTAGCCAATAAGGCACCTAGACTTTATATACTACAAGAATATGTTAGTGTTTCTGAGCTTAACTTCTTAAGACCAGAGACTCCTCATGTGAAGACATGACCCTTCTACCAACTACATTGTTTATACGTATATCCTGGTACGATCCTCATATGATGACTGTCGGGTATAATTCTTTTGCCAAGCTTCATTCTGTATGAAGACATTGACTGAGTAAGTTAATAATCAAAATGATAAATGATGCAATCGTTACATAGGTAAGACAAATACATTATTATAATACTGTACGTTATCTTATTTGTTATGTATAGAAAAAAGTTAATTTTGCCGCTGTTTAGCCAGTGTATGGTTGTAGGGGCCTAGGTATAATTTATTATTAAAGAGATAACAGTATAGCATATTTACAATATATAACAATTATATAAAAAAAAAAAAATAATAATAATATATATATATATATAACAATTTAATTATATACTATATACTGTATATATAAATATTCGTTCATATTTGTTTAAATGCTTTAATTAAAATCCTTGATGCTTTATGAATACATTATAGTATGATATGATATGATATGATATACATATATATAGTATACAGGTCTTCCAGTCCTGTCTTGTCTTTGGTAATCGCTCATACTGTATGCTTCAGATGATAGAGATAAAGCGAGGCTGGAAAAGGAAATCTTGTAGCGTTTGAAATATTCATCATAGGCACTGTGAGACTTTCATCTCACTCAGAGGACTTCCATCTTCTTCTTGTGCAAACTGCTGAGCCCAGGGTGTTCTTGGCTAACAAGGAATGTTGTTTAGTAATGTATTTAACAGGTCCCTATGCTGCAGTGCTAGATAGATAATGTTGTGGAAATGTTTAACTTTTTGATACCTGAATGGGTGAATCAATATTGTAAGAACATTTGCAAATGTTAAATATTATCAGAACCCAACGACGATGTGATGGATTAAATGATCAGATAACCCGAAGCTCAAAAGAACAGCAACATTCAGATTGTTCAAAATGTTGGTTAGGACGTGCCTGCGTTTGGTCTAAGTCATATCTCTGATCTCTGATGCTTGGCACAATGCAAGATTGTATGTAACATAGTTTTTGTAACATTGGAGTCAGTGCAGTTAAGCTGAACTAAGTTATTTTCATTGGCGCTAAATCAAATTAAGTCCATTTTATACACCCCAGCTTCATTCCAGTGGAGCGTTTAATATTTCATTGGAGTTTTAGTAGAGGATTGTGGGTAATTTTGCAGCAGAGGGCGTTTGGAACACAAATTTTCTCTCTCTCTCTCTCTCTCTCTCTCTCTCTCACACACACACACACACACACACACACACACACACACACACACACACACACACAGAATATCCGCTGGCACCACGGCCACCAACAGATTACTCTGTCTTCTTATTAGGTTTGGTTCTAATGTGATTGCGGCAATTGTATTATGCAAAAAAAAAAAATCTCAACCTCAGATAATACCGACTGCAGGAAAACACAAACACAATAAAGGTGACAACGTTGACCATTAAACATGTGGTGTATGAGTGCGCACTTAGGTCCTCTGCATAGAATGGCATAGTCGTTGTAGAGTGAGCGATCTGTTGCCTTTTTGAATAAGATCCTATTTTTTTTTCTTTTTTCCAGATAAAAGTGCGCTATGCGGCTAGTTTATGCATCAGTTGTCTAATTTGTAAATTGTTGCACTTTCTCAATCTATATTGTATTACCTTGATAAGAAATTTATTAGTTATTAGTTATTCATTATTAAAAGCTGTCTGTCACCTCAGTGCAGGAGTCATGGCGGCTTCAAAGTACCACTCCACTGGACTGAAAGTCATCATTTTAGATTATGAACAGAGCACTGTACAAGTAGTGGCAGTCATCCAGAGCTTCATTATTTCAGTTAGATCTCTAGGACCATCTCCTTAATGGGTGAAAAAATGAGACTAGATGAGTCTAGATGTAGATTTCCCTGGCTCTGTATCACATCTGAATGATGCTTATGGCCTAAAATGGCTATTAACCTTCTCTTTCGCCGGTAATTGTATTAACCCGGCTGTGACGTTTACACGGAGACTAATGTCTAATGTGGCCATTTTTGTTGCTGTAGTGATGCCAATCTCACAGATGGCCTGTGCGACTCTGACTCTGAACTGGGCAGCCTGGAGACCTTGGAGAGGGGCAGCACAGATACCCTTGCCAACGGTTGCCGTGCCGACGCAGAGGCGGCCAAGCGACTGGCTAAGCGGCTGTTCTACCTGGAGGGCTTCAAACGGTGTGATGTGGCACGACACCTGGGAAAAAAGTGAGTGTGTGCGTGTGAATGTGAGAGTGGCCGACTGCCTGCTTGACGTGAATGCGGACAAAGTTGAAAACGATCTCACTTTCTTTTGCAGCAATGACTTCAGCCAGATGGTGGCGTCCGAGTATCTGAGCTTCTTCGACTTTACAGGGTTGTCCTTAGACAGAGCGCTAAGGTAAGGTCTGGGTTCTTGTTTCATGGAGCTGTGTTGATGGCTTGAGCTTGCGGCAGTGCCAACGTGTCCATAGCAATGACTAACCACTAAATGTTGAGTGATCACGGGCCAGCATGCACTATTATTGCACCTGTTGGTCATAATGGGAACTACAACAAATGCTAATAAACGTCTATTTGGGCAATATTTGCAATTCCCCATGCTGACGGCAGGAACACTTGACAAAGAGTTAATGGCAGGTTGCCAGATTGGGCTAGTTTAAATTGTCTAAAACCGAAAGCTGCTTTTATAGCAGATAATCTTAATTAAATCTAATCTATTCCTGCATAAAGACTAAGTGCAGACGGTGTGTCTACAGAACCATTCCTATTGTAATATAGATTGCAAAGTCTGAAGGAAGAAAAGAGGATAATGCTGTGGGTAATGTTCATATATCAGAAATGTGTGGGCAATACTTGTTCCCAGACACAGGCTGAAAACTATTTGCTCTAAACTGTGAACGTTGGCAGGCGGCACAGTATTCTGTATGGTAGGAGCTAATTATTTGCTAAGTTTGTTTAGGATTGTAATGAAATCTGAAAAACAAAGTAGAATCAGGACATTTAAAATCGGGGTAATGGTTGGAGCATGTGCAGATTAAGGCCCTCAAAGTCAAGTCATTTTTAACAGTGAGAACGCAATCGTTCCATGCCCGGGAACCGTGCCAGGTCTCGAGAACGGTACAGCGTACCCATGTACAGATTGAATCAGATATGGAGCCCAATCGTACCTGAGAATGGAAGTAAATAGGTGTTTAGATGCGACATCATCAGTGCTGTCGGTCTCCTCGAAAAATTTCAGTGCGCGCGTAGCATGCGCCAATCTCATTCCCTGACCTACACAGCCAGAGCTGAAGCGGTAGGAAGGCTCGCGAGAGCATTGTTCTTGATATTGTGGGAGCAGTCGTTCCTGGGCACAGTACAAATCGGACTTTCCTAATGTGAAACCGCCCTTAGAGAATCTAAGCTATTAAGTATCGCAATAATTTGGATTCGGGTTGTCCCTGGTGATTCCCATACATGCTGGTCAGGGCTATAACTTCACCCACTCTACACCCGCTCAAAGTGATCTGTATTGTACGCTGGATGACTGTATGTTGTTGACGCAAAACTGCCTTTTACTGTGTTCTTCTAAATGTGTGACAGCCTCCAACAAAAAAAGAGGCTATGTCGCTGTCAATGTCATTCAGCCCCACAAAAATCTGCAGCTGTGCTTTAGAAGGAATCTCCATGAGCTCAGACGTGCTTGGTTTTTCCTTTTGATTCTTTCATTTTACAGATTAAACAAAAGATCCAGACATTTGACGTACATTTGATAACTTCCCAGTTGCTGAGATCTGTAGTTAGATAAAAGGCCCCTCTGCTTCTTCTTTTTTAATTTAAGGCATAGTTGTGGGGGGAACTTGGCCCTGGTGTCACATGCCTGTCTGACACTGGTGTCTTAGTCATGGTACAAATAGGCTTCCCAAATGGAATATTTGAGCTCAGCATTCTCTTAAGCCCACAGCTATCCTGGCTCTCTTACTATGAAAACGATTGAATTTCTAGTGCTAGTTCATGTTAGGGGTAGTTTGGTGGTTAAGGTGTTAAACTACTGATTAAAAGGTCCCAGGTTCAAACCCCAGCACCACCAAGTTGCCACTGTTGGGCCCTTGAGCAAGGCCCTTTAATGTTAATGGGTATGAATGTCTGCCAGAAATGTAAATAGGATATATTCCTACATATCCTCACTATATATTCTTGTATCAGAGCATGTGATATCTGTGATCTCAGTAATCTGGACCAGCTTTTCCACCTGAAATGAAAAAGTACGAACAGCTGGCGGCGATCCCTTTTTATGGAGCGCTAATGGTATTAAATAACCTACCTGTCCGTGTGAGGGATAGTCTTCATTTTTTAAAATCCAATTATAAAACTCATTTGGTTTAGGTGACCACACACCTTACGCCGTGCTGTAGTGCTTAGTCCATATTTTTCACCCTTTCTATTTTTAGGCTTTTTGTCTTGTTCTATTTCGCTTTCTTTGTTTTTATTGCCTTGAGATTATATAGCCCTTGTATATAGTACACTGTACAGTATGGGCAGGATGATAAGATTATTTCATTTTCACCGTGTCTATATATAAAGTACTGCGCAAAAGTCTCATTTCTTCATATTTAGCTTCCAATGAACCAGGCCTTTCTGTATTTTTTAATGTAGTTTTAAAGAATAGTTCTCCAGGCTTCCTGAATGACTTTTTGGTCTCTCATTCCTATCAGGTTCTTGGTTCTCATTTTCAGTCCAGTGCAGGTGCCCGAACAGTTTAAGAGGAATGTTTTTTGTTTGTTAAGCCACACAGTGATCAATCAAACATGATAAAATGCCGTCTAACTATCTAACTATGAACCAATGAGAAACAGGTGCAGATGATGACGGATGATCAGACCGGTTATTAGTATACTGGTGATGCTGAATGCTGTGTGGTTGGAACAGGCAAGAGGTGAAATGAGGTTGCTGCTGAGGTTGCTTCTTGCATGGACATATTGCTACATCTCAGTAATGATCTCAGTAATCTGGACCAGCTTTCCCTCCTGAAATGAAAAAGTATGAACAGCTGGCGGCGATCCCTTGTTATGGAGGGATCCATAAACAACCCATTTTTAAATGGTATCTTTAGGCACTTTGCAGCGTGTCGCAGTAAAACATACATTTTTTCATTGAAGTTTCTGGGCCTTGGTGCCTAAGTGGTAGGTTTCTTGCCTTCCATGCAAGAAACCTACCCCTGCATTCAATTTCCAGCCACTCCCCAATCTAGCCACTAAATGTAGTGCCAGCCCCAAGCCCGAATAAAATGGGAGGTTTGGGTCAGGAAGACCATCCGGCGTAAAAACCTGTGCCAAGTTGTGTGTGGATTGGATGGTCCGCCGATGGTGGTGATTCCTTGACGGAACAAGCAGTCTGAAAGAAAAACAGCAACGATGTAATTTAATCTGATATAAAGAAATGATGGATGGCTAAAGACTTTGCACAGTACTGTATAGTTTGTGTGTGTGTGTGTGTGTGTGTGTGTGTGTGTGTGTGTGTGTGTGTGTTCACAAACTTGGGAAATACCAAGACCGTACCACTAGATTTTTGACTCTTTATGCGGAAACCCCTTATTCATAACCTCTAACTCTCTCTTGCTGTTTCTCCTCACGCTACAGGAACTTCCTGAAGGCATTTCCTCTAATGGGAGAGACGCAGGAGCGAGAACGAGTCCTAGTGCACTTTTCCAAACGCTTCTGTCACTGTAACCCAGAAGCCCTCACCTCTGAAGGCAAGTATCGCTACATACATTGATCATGGCTTTGGGCTTTTGGAAGATTCTTGAAGTGATCATCAGCTACTGGCCCATGGTCAGGATGCAGACCCAGAAAAGCAGTTTATCAGACTAAACTAAAGTTAAGGCACAAACCAGATAGTATTAGCATGCTAGTTAAGAAATATGCGAATGAGGGCAAGAAGATGAACAGGAATGATATGGATATTAATTTATATGGATGTTTGTATACCGTTTGTTTTATCTTACTCTCACTCTTTTCCTTGTTGATCTGCAGTTCTGGTCTGCCGCTATGTAGTTAATCATCTGTCATGCCAAGGTGGGGTGTGATGATGTTTGCTGTATGTGAGCTGGCATATGCATGCACATTTCCTTTGAATGCACCTCTAGGATCAAGGGTTCGATTCCCGCGTCGGGTCTGTGTGAATGGAGTTTGCATGTTCTCCCCGTGCTTGAGGGGTTTCCTCTGGGTACTCTGGTTTCCTCCCACAGTCCAAAGACTTGCCGATTAGGCTGACTGAAGTTCCCAAATTGCCCTTAGTGTGTGAAAGAGCCAGTGTGTACGTGTGTGCCCTGCGATGGATCGGCACCCCGTCCAGGGTGTACCCCACCTTGTGCCCTAAGTTCCCTGCGATAGGCATCAGGGCCCCCACGACTCTGTATACAAGTTAAAGTGGAGTTTTTCCGTTCCCTGATTCAACGGTCTTCATTTTCAATTATTAAAATAACATTGTTTTTATTTGTTTCTGTGCTGATATTCAGTTTCAGCCCATGAAATTGTGCTTGTGCGAAAATCGTGCAAAAGAACCAGTTCTCTTGATATACTCGGCATATAGGTTTGAAGATCAATATGAGGCAATATAATAGGTTTTCAGCTTTCATTTCCTGATATTTACATCAGGATGAGTTAAACATGTGGTTTCCACCCCTGGTCCCGGAGGACCCCTGCCGTGCAGTTTAGTGTTTTCCCTGCTCCAATGCACTCACTTCTATTCAGTAAAGGCTGATAATTAGCTAATTAGTTGAATCTGGTCTACTGGGAAAAGAAAATACTAAAACGTGCAGAGCAGGAGCCCTACTGAGTTAAACAACTTGAAACATGGTATCTTCAATGGCAGACCACCCCATTGTTAGGTAAGTACAGTAAATTGTCGGAACAGATATGTTTAAAATCGATTATTCCTTGCTTGTTATAACTGCATCGATGCAGTGACCCCTTGGCATCTCCAAACTGTTGCGTTTGTCAATTGCTCCTGGTGATTAGTGATCACACTCTTCACCTGATCAAGTCCTAGGTTGTGTTTCTTGCTACATGATGTAGTGTACTTAGATTGGATGCACTTCTCTGTAAATTGGCAGGCGGAAAGTCTCTGCAGCCTTCTGAAGTCGTTCTTCTGCTCCCACCATGAGTTACATCGTCAGTACAGATTGGTGAGATTGTACTAGGAGCAGCCATGCAAGACCAAATCATCACTTGACTGACGAGCTTGTATGTTTTTTGGATCATGAGCAGATCCGTTCTTTGTTGACACTTTGGCTTTTTCATCACTTTGGCAGAGGGTTATCTTGCTTCCAGACCTTTTGTGGCTCATTTCAGAATTCCAATCTGGCCTCCAGATTCCGAATGCTGATGAGTGGTTTACAGTTTGTGGTGTAGCTTTGATATTTTCTGCTCTCTCAGGTTTCTTCGAATAGCTGATTATGATACCTTCACTGCTGCCATGTGGAGGTTGTTGCTGTCATTGACTGTTTTTTTTTTTTCCTTCACAGAACTCACAATGTTTCTTTCATCAACTGCTAAGTTTCCTTGGCCGACTTGTTCCATGTCTGGTTGTCAGTACCCCAGTGGTTTCTTTCTTTTTCCAAAGAGACTTTCCAGGTTGTTCCATTGGCTATGCTCAATTTTTGTGCAGTGGCTCTGATCGATTATGCGTAACTTCAGAATGGTTTGCTTTTCTCCCATAGACACCTCTCTGGTCTTAATTAGGGGTTGTCTATTGTAGCAGCATATGTTCATTGTAGTCTTCACAGACAATACCCAGGGCTCTAAAAACATTAGACATTCAGAGCTGTTAATCATTAAAAAAAAAAACAATCTCAGGACACGTGGGCAATAAGAAACAACCTGCCAGACATGTGTTCCAATATTTTTGATCACCAGAATGGATAGGTTCAAACAAAAGATAGATATAAAGTTATATCTTGATTAACATGAAATGAAAGCTGAAATTCCGATCTGTTCTTATATATATTTTTTTATCTCAATCTAAAATGTCTGTAGTGTATATCAAAAACATATTTACATATAAAATATATTTTCATTTTCATGATCCTTTTTTTTTTTTTTTTTTGCAGATGGAGCCCATACACTGACATGTGCTCTTATGCTTCTGAATACAGATCTGCATGGCCATGTATGTATATACACGCACCCAGACAGAAACTAAACTAATGTTGACTGATATACAGTGCAGTGAAATAGTTTTGGCCCCCTTCCTGGGTTTTTTTTGTTTGTTTGTTAGTTTTTTGGTATATTTGTCACGCTTAAATGATTGAGATCATTAAACTAATTTTAATATTATACAAAGATAAGGCAGTTTTTAAATGATGTGTTCATTTGTGAAGTACCTTGTTCTGTGTGAAAAAGTGATGCTGAATGATGAACGAACTGTGATTTGTGGAAGACTAAGTTAAATTTCACTTGTCACACCCAGGCCTGATTACTGCCAGACCTGTTGAATGAAGAAATCACTTAAGTAAGACCTGTCTAACAAAGTCAATCATGCTTGAAGATCTAAACAAAAGCAACACTTTTCAGGCCAATTCAAGAACAGATGAGAAACAAAGTAATTGACATATATCAGTCTGGATAGAGTTAATGAGCTATAAGGCTTTGGGACTCCAGCAAACCATGATGAGAGCTGTTATCCACAAATGGATAAAACTCGGAACAGCAGTGGTGGTGGTAGTGTGACGGTCTGGGGTTGCTATGCAGTTGTTGCAAGGGTGGCACAACCAGTTATTAATCATTTAAATATGACAAATATGCAAAAAAAAAAAAAAAAAAAAAATCAGGAAGGGGGCAAATACTTTTTCTTGGCACTGTAACAAAATAGAAAAGAAAAAAAAAATCATGACACCTAAAAAATACAGTACACTTTGTCAGTGAGCTACATAAAAAAAAAAAAAGATTAACCAACATAAAATACATTGCATTAAATTGACTGCAATTAGCAGACATAGCACAGACTCCATTTCTGTTTGTGCTAATGAGTTTATTACACAGGACATTTCCTCATTTAGTCCCTGAGATGCATCACTTTGTAATAATTGCATATGTAACATATGGAAATGTAGCCAAAGCATTTGATTTAGTTCCATGTACTGCATAATTACTGTCTTTGGATGATGGGTAGAAACACACAGCAGTAACTGCGTGTTCTAATGATCTTCTGTAATTTATCAAAGCGTGTATATGAGTGATGTGAGAAACAGCATGTTTTAAGATGTTTCCAAGCCTTAGCCATTTTCAATTTACTGTTCACTTCTTTTAGTTTTAAATATTCTAGATAATCATGTGGCAGCACGGTGGCTTAGTGGTTAGCACTATGTCGCCTTGCACTCTAGGCTCCGGGTTCGAGTCCCGCCCTGGAGTCTGTGTACATGGAGTTTGCATGTTCTACCTTGGTGGGTTTCTTCCCACTGTCCAAAAACATGCAGAGTAGGCTGATTGACGTTCTCAAATTCCCAATGGATTGGCACCCCGTCCAGGGTGCACATGGCCCTCGTGCCCTAAGTCTCCTGGGATAGGCTCCAGCACGCGTGACCCTGTACGCAGGATAAAGCAGTATAGATTAAGAGTAGGATAATCATGTTCATTGGTAAATCTTTTTATTAGACATATTTCCTGAATAGGCAGAATATATTACAAATTTGGTCGATAAATCAGTATAATATAGTAATTGTTGGACATGCTACAGTACTGTGTCCTTTAGTTTTCAGGTAGTTAGCTATGACTGAGCTATGCGTTCAAAGTTGAATCACTTGAATGCCAGAAGACAACTTAGGAACAATTTTAAGTTCTTCTGTCTTAACAGAAATAAGTCACAGGCGGTTTTTTATTTATTTTCTAAGATCTGCTGTCGCTCTAACACACTTCTGTCTCCGTTTCTGACTTATATTCCCTAATACGCTTTCACCTCATTCCGTGGCTGCTGTGATGATCAGGTGGTAAGTGCGACTACTTTCCCTGCTGTCTCTGTGTTCATCTTTTCTTTCTTTTCCCACCTTAAACCTGTTCTCTTCATTTCTCATATGTGTTTTAACCACTGACTTACATGTGAGGCAAAATCCAGTCACTTCCAGTTCAGACTGTGTTGCATTTAGAGTTCGCACCGCATCTGTATCACCGCATCGCGTTGCTGTGTAAGATGGTTGATTATTTATTTATATTTTTTGGCATGATGTGGCTAAACAGATCCTGCTCTTAAATGCACAGCAGAAACAAAATGGTGCAGTTCGAGAAAGCTTGGGTGGTGTGTGCAGTGTATGTATTTGCTTGGCACAATACTGCCATCTGGTGGAGATGTGTATAAATAGCCACCCATCAGTTTTCTTCCATCTTACACTGCACAGCTTCATGACTCACAGTTTCTGTTTCATCAGTTACAAAAGCAATACATTATTACTTCCCCAATAAAATAAGAAAAATGTACAAATGACTTTCTTTGCGGTTGTTTTAGAACATCGGGAAGAAAATGTCCTGCCAGCAGTTTGTCAGCAACCTGGATGGCCTGAATGACGGAAAGGATTTTCCCAAAGATTTACTAAAGGTATTGAGGTTGCGATTAAATCATTGCGATAGTGTTTTTAAAATGCAAGTTGTCACCATTGCACATTTGAAGAAAAATCCATTCTAGATGTGTTGTGTAATAGCATTTATAAGTACTATGTGATCAGTCATTTTGCATTGAAATATGTTGACATGTTTAGTTTTAAGTTTCTTATCTTATACTGTATGTGTTGGTCTTATTTTACTTTGTTGGTTTATGGGTATCTGTTCTACCCACAATGTCTTGCTGAAACTCTTTGCTGCAATGGCACAACTGGGATTTAACCCACATGTTTGCAAAAGTACATAATCCTTGTCCCAGTTATTTTTTAACTAAATCATGACAGGTTGTGTGTTGACGCTGTATGATGTTGATGACACACTTTAACTTTCACTTTTGGCACTGCTGCTGATGCTGCTATCGCCTGAATCTGAATCACCCTCACTGGTGTCTAAAGAGGCATGCTCTGCATTTACCTCATATATTATACGATATTTGTTTATACAGTTAGTCCCCGACTTATGACCGAGTTCTGTACCAGGGGCACGTTCGTAAGTCTGATTTGTCCTTAAGTCCGACAACGTGGTCTTATACACGTTTGACACGAATATACAATATAAAGCATACCAATCCACTAAAATCTAAATCTGAGCGATGCAGCCGTCCCCTTTCCCCACACTCCCATCATGTGGCCAAAAACCGTAACTGCATGTAAGTGTTGTCTTTTGGTTCCTCATTATACGAGACTGTGCGTTTAAATCGCGAGGGAAATCCCGGCCATTTTGTCCCAGAACTGAGGCTCGTTGAGGATTTTCCTGAATTAGGATTATTTGCCAGCAATACGGCTTTGCAGGACAGCCATTTTCTTTGTTTTTTTTGGGGGGGGGATTTTTCCCCAATTTTCTCCCTAATTTAGGTGTGTCCAATTCCTCCCCGTCACTAGGGGGCTCCCACATTAAGGCTACTACTACCACTCAGCCGGGACAGCCGAAGACTATCACTGCTCGCTCACGCACCGTTGAGGGCGGCGTAACACACTTGGAGGACAACGCTATCCGCTCTTTCCGTTGCGCGAGCTCACAGACGCTGTAGACTGGCTGTAGAGCCGTGATTAATGTGGGAGCACTAAGTACCTCTCATCCCTCCCCTCTGAGAGAGCTCGGCCAATCAGCTCTCTCTAGACCTCCGGCTGCGAGAGGTTACAGCACCACCTGTGCTTACTCGGAGGCACAGGACAGCCATTTTCTATCATTGTGCTCCCGAACTGATTCACTGACACCACCTACTCATTTCTCCCACACCACCCACATGCACACATACAGTATACCGTACTTTGGACATTTTATATATTCACTTACACACTAAAAATATTGTATATAATTGTAAATATTGGTACCTGGTGCACTGCAGTGTTTATTTTTTGTACAGCTACTTATGTGATTTGTTCGTACCTCTGAATGTTTGTAGAACCGTGGACCGTTTCAGGGACTTACTGTATAGCATTTCATTGGGTACAGCATACATCTAACGTCGGGTCTCGCCTCTCTTTCTGGTTTAGGTGCTGTATAATTCAATAAAGAATGAAAAGCTGGAATGGGCCATGTGAGTATCTGGTCTATCTGTGGATTAGGAAGTACCTGAATGTTTCCGTAATAGAAAGAAGATAAACTGAGGAAGTCTCTAGCTGCGGATGTGTAACTTAATCTCCATTTGCAGTGAGGAAGAGGAATTGAGGAAGAGCCTGTCCGAGCTGGTTGAGGATCAGTGTGAGGCCGGGGGCAAGCGCATTGTTAGGGTAACGGATGGCAGTAATCCTTTTATCGCCATCCCGCTTTTGCTCAATGCTGCCACTTACAAACATGGAATCCTGACCCGAAAGAGCCACGCAGACATGGACGGCAAACGAAGTGAGTATTTGAGACAAGGCATGTCCTTGTGTCTGTGGTTTTGTGTATGTGTGTGTGTGTGTGTGTGTGTGTGTCGAGGTGGGGGGGGGGGGGGTGAGTTTAAATGTATAGTGTGACGTTTTTTTTGCTCAGGTTTTTCAACTCATCAGTTTGACGTAAAGAACTAGCATCTCCACAGAAAGCCGATTTCACTCGATGTAAACGAATATGAATGTTGTTGTTGCTGTTGGTCTTTCGGCTGCTCCCAGTGATGGGTTGTCCCAGCGAACCATCCAATCCGTACACAACCTGCCACAGGATTTACGCCAGATGCCCTTCCTGAAACAACCCTCCCATTTTATCCGGTCTTGGGACAGGCTCTGCTTCCAGTGGCTGGGGTTTGGGAATTGGGTGGGAACTGCACGCAGGGCTTTCACATGGGAAATGAGCTACCGATGCCTGGGTTCAGTTCCTGCCCAAACCACAGTCACTGGATAAGGATTGATGGTGATTTCTGTGAACTAATTCTGGTAATTACTGGATAGAGTGAAAAAGGTGTCTTTGAGCTGGGAAGTCAACCACGACCTTTCAAAATAGTAAGGATGTTTTTAGAGCAAATTGATCTGGAAGGGTAGCATTGTAGCTTCTCACCTCCAGGATCGATCCCATGTGTGCATGGAGTTTGCGTGTTCCCCTCCTGTGCTTGGTGGGTTTCCTCTGGGTTCTCTGATTTCCTCCCACAGTCCAAAGTCGTGCAGATTATCTTAAGTGTGCTCTGCGATGAACTGGCACCTAGGGAGACATTTTGTGAAGATATACAGTAGTAGTACACAGAAAGAGAGATACTGTACGCTTTAGTCAAGAACGTGTTAATGTGTTACACACTGAGAAACACAAGAAAATGATATATCATCAGCAAGCAGTTTGGCCCTGAAGGGACCTATCTCTAAGGTTACTCCCTGTCTCAATGCCTCAATATGATGTAAGACCTAATTAGCCTAATTGGAGTGTGTGTGTGAATGTGTGTGTGTGCGTTCAGCTGAGCTGGCAGACTGGCGAGCGCAATCTCGGGCTTTCAGCAGGTGGAGAAGATAGCAGGGATAGTCCTAACAGCTGGATACAGCATCTGTGATCAACCGTAGCCGTTAGATAAATGCATGCACAACTAACAACGCTTTTTGTCTGCGTCTCCTTCCCTCACACTCTTGCACTGTGTCTGTGTGTCTGTCTCATTTCCCTCTCTGTTTTTCTCCGCAGCCCCGAGAGGACGGCGAGGCTGGAAGAAATTCTATGCTGTGCTGAAGGGCATGATCCTCTACCTGCAGAAAGTATTTCACACACACACACACATTTTTTTTCTATTATTGCACTCATCTCCTTTTGGAACAAACCAACACACAGCACTTGCTTTCTGTCTCCCTCTTGTGTAAAGGACGAGTATAAACCTGATAAGGACCTGTCTGAAGTCGACCTGAAAAACGCAGTGCGTGTGCACCATGCTTTGGCCACCAGAGCTTGCGACTACAGCAAGAGACCCAACGTTCTCAAGCTCAAAACCTCAGACTGGAGAGTCTTCCTCTTCCAGGCGCCGTGAGTTTTTAGTGCTTTTAATTAAACTCGGATGGGAATCCTTAACAAGATATGCCATAGTGCATGTCACAAGTACAGTGGAACCTCGGATTGCGAGTAACGCGGTTTGCGAGTGTTCCGCAAGACGAGCAAGGATTTTTAATAAATTTTGACTTGGAAACCGAGCAAAAGTCTTGTACACAGTATGATGTATCATGCATGCGGCTCTTATTTTGACACCGAGCGTCACATGATCGCAACTGAGCCAATGATTTTTTGCTGGGAATTGTGGGTAATCGTCTCCCCTGCTGGGTCTTAGTGCTCGTCTCTTACTGGTATAATCAACATCTCCCTATATGTTTCAGCATTTCTCTATGTGTGTGCACGTGCGGAATTTGACACCGACACACACGCACACACACTTTCTCGTATTTACACCCCCCTTCCCGGCTTCACAGACACACACACATAGAAACTCTGCTCTATTGCGATTCTTTTCAAAGGTAAGGTGCTGGTTCATTTGTTTTTTGTTTTTTTTACTTTACAGCAGTGATTACATTAGTATGCGCTCACGCGAGTGTTATTACAGAGATTTCTTTTTTCCCCCTTAAAACAGTGCTTTAGTTGTGTTTTTGTTTGTTGTGAAACTTAAGTTGAGGTACGGGAGGGAGGAGGAATTTTACTGTGTAAGACGAAGCGAGGGAAGGGGCTAATTCCACATACACATACATGCACACACACACACACGGCGTCTGCGCGCACAAACGGAAACACTTATCTGTCGGGATTTATTTTTACTTTTCTTAAAGGTAAAGTGCAGGTTAATTTGTTTTATTTTTACTTCATATATTGTATTAATTATTTTTATGTATTTATTGTTTTGGGCTGTGGAACGAATAATTTGAGTTTTCATTATTTCTTATAGGAAAATTTGGTTTGGTTTGATTTGGTTTATGAGTGTTTTGGAATACGAGCCTGTTTCCGGAATGAATTATGCTCATAATCCAAGGTTCTACTGTACTTAGCCTACAATAGTATATGTGTGTGTCTACTTCTGTAAAGGAGTGAGGAGGAAATGATGTCATGGATCTTCAGGATCAATTTGGTGGCTGCTCTGTTCTCGGCTCCTGCGTTTCCTGCTGCCATAGGTTCCATGAAGAAATTCTGCAGACCTCTGCTACCATCATCTACGACTAGGCTCAACCAGGTATATACACTCTTAAGCTCCTGTATCTCAGGGATGTCATAAAGGTCAACGATTTTTACTGTTTCTTTAACAAGTTAAAACAGGTCTCAGAGCACTCTCAAAGTGTGTGTTAATGCTCCAGCTGAAATAGCTCTCAGATGATGCATTTCTTTATTCCTCACGCCCCTCAAGAGAACTTCAGAGCTGAACAACAATCCAGAGGGAGGGTATCTTATATGACAGGTGCCATTAAATGGCGTAGCAGCGGTCCAGATCCAGACCGAGTGACAGTTCTATCCGGACCCTGATGCTTTTCTGATGAATGAGACTAATTAATGTACCAGTAATCTTGTGCTTTTTTTTTTTCGAGGTGGGCGTGGCTATATGTGTCTCTCAAAAGAAACCAATCAATAAGATAGTTTGCTGTGCATAGAAAGAATGTGTGGAAGAAAGAATGTGTGGAAGAGAGCTGAACCTTTAAAGATGAATGGACGGATCGATATATGTTTATTCCTCCTGTGGGACATTTAAAACCAGTTTGTCTAATTTGTCCCGAAATTAATAAATAATTAATAAAAAGCAATAATGTAAAGTGCCACTATGAGAAAAAACATGGATTTGTAAAGCAGAAAATATACGCGGCAGTCCGAGGTGAGGCCACGTAGAAAACCTGAACTGAGAGCCCGGTATGACAGAGCAACCCGAGTCCTTTTTACATTCATTTACAGCCCAGCAGATTCACTAAAGATCGATTAAACATTGTTGTTTTTTATTCAATACAAATACAACGCCATCAAAGATCAAATTGCATAATTAGCATAGTTACTGAAAATTGACAATACATATTATCGAAATGCTATGTACATTTTTTATTGGATATTTTTTATACACTTACAGTGAATGCATACATAGACATCTGAATCCTAACACAATCATCAAATTTGGACCTCATTTCGAAGGAACTTTTATTGAACCTGGAACCTTTTTACATTTTAATTCAGTCCTGTTGTTATATGAGGTCACAATAGGGGAACAGTCTAATTGGTTTGTTTTAGCCACAGCCAATACAAAATATGAAGGGAATGTTTTTTCCTTCACTTTTTTTTGTACACGCAGCGGAGACACATCAGGATGTTAAAAAATGATGGGGGGAAATGGATATTTGCATAATAAGTACCCTTTAAGGGCTTAAGCAGACAAAAGGCCAAAGCAGCAGACACTAATCATAGGAGTCTGTAAGCCTCGCTTATGAGGACGAAAGGACATAGTGTGTTCCCCAGAGTGTGTTCCCGCCCGTGAGTAGCTGTGGGACTTTTTATGTGTATCTCTAAAGATGCACTTATTAGCCTCCATCGATAGCTAGCTGTTGTATGGGAACTGGTTTGTGATCAAACTGGGGGAACGTTCAAAATATTTCAATTCTAGAAAAATAAATAAAAAAGTCAACTGTTATATCTGTGCAGGAAGAGCAACTGAAGTGTCATGAGAGCAAACTGAAGCAGATCTCCTTAGAGGTAGAGGAACACAAAAGGAATCCACCAGAGCTGACACCCAAGAGCAAAGAGTCAGAGGAGTACCGCATTAAAGAACATTACCTTACCTATGAGGTCAGAAATTTGTTGAAGCACCTACCCATACTGTCGATGCACTACTTAATAATGCACAGAATTTCATACACCGTGTGTCTCGTACACTCCTAACCGCTTTGTGTGTGTGTCCGTGCAGAAAAGCCGCTACGAGACGTACATCAACCTCCTGCAAGCCAAGTTGCGCGTCGGGAGTGACGACCTGGATAAGATCGAGGCCAGCGTGTTCGGCGGCGACGCCAGAGACAGCCACATGCGCAAAACCCAGTCCAGTCCTTCCATCAGCCATGCTCACGGACTCAACGGACGAGCCACTCACAAACACACCTCAGACTGATCGTTCACCGCAGGGTCCCCGAACGTTGTCCTTCGTCTCAGACGTAGTTGAGCGAGCAACTAACACGATGGTCTGCCACTTTCGGAAAAAAAGGAGAGACACGTGAACGTAGCAGTAAATCATCCTTATAATTTCCAATGCACAGTAAACTAGGATTATTGTAAGTATTATTAGTATTATTACGAAGCATTTTTAATAACGTGCCAAAAAGGAAGTACGGAAGTTAAAGGAGACCGAGACTGTATTAGAGGAGTGTGTTCCCGTCACATGACTGCAGTCAGTTCTGACAGCACATGGCAGTTTCCTGTGATGGTCAAAGAGATGCACTATGATCACAAGGCTGATTTTACTGTGATGTCTGGAGAAGGTTTACTGCAGCATCATGGGGCACCTTTCCTGATGTCACTATTAAACTGTGACATCATTATGGTTTCTGAAGCGTATTCGTTACAAGGCAGAGACATAAAGCGATGGCGTGATGCCACATTTCTTCAACGTTGAAGCCATTAACACACTTATGTTGACATCTCAGTGTTTGACTAGTCCATATGTAGAATTGGCTTCCTGACTGGTTCTTTTTTGTTTTCCTTCTTTTTTTTTTCTTTTTGCGTGACATGTAGCATTCGGCTTATCCGCGAGGCCTTTTTCGATGTCTCAGCCTCAGTAGCTGTTTTAAGGGCTCTGTCACATGCTGAGGTGTTTGTTCAGATTCATACAGTATGTGCTGTCTTGGCAGTATGATGCAAATGTCCCCATTATTTATTACGTCATATTTATTTATTGTAAAGTTTCTTTTCTGAGCCGTCACCGCGGACTCAGGCACTTGTAATGTTGAAAGCAATTTATCTCAGTTGATTCTATAATACATATATCTATCTATATATATACACACACACATATATATATATATATATAAAATCTCAGTTCTTTTTTTAATGGAGCTGCCTGCTTGAGGTGGTAGAGAACCCAGTGTGAGGTTCTTGTTCACAATATCATAAAAGAAGACAGGGTATGTGATGGAAAACTGGATCAGAAAGATTTGCAAAGTATGTGTATGTATGTATGTTTGTATGTATGTATGTATGTATGTATGAGCATGTTTGTGTGTAACAGTAAAAGCAAGAGAGGTAAAGAAAAGTGTGTGAAAGGGAAGCTGAAGTGTTTAATCTAATCTCTGTCTAATGCATCTGTAGCATATGTGTGCTTAGCACAGACACGCGTTTTCCTGCACTGAGGCTTGAAGCTTCAGGCTTTGGGATACTGATCAGAAGATTGTGAGTTCAAATTATTACATGGCATCACACCAGCACTGACGCTATGCAACAAGGGACTCATTAAGTCGTTAATTTCCAGTGAAAGCTGGCAATTTCCGGTGATGGGAAGCAAAGCAGACATTAGCGAAACGAAAGTTTATGTAAATGAGAACCAAAGTAATTCGCTGACTACCATTCGGTAGTCCTTGGTTCTGATTTGTGGTCAAATGAGAGGTGTTTTTAATACACGGTGTAGCTACTGTAGGTCCTTTAGATATCTTCATTTACGTACTCCAGCTCCAAGGAAATAATGGTATCTGGCAATAAAACTAAGTTGATTCAATAATAATGAGCTAACTAAAGATCATTAACCACGATCACGTTACTGCCCAGTGTAGAGCGGTTTGTGCAATGCACAGCAGAAACAGCTGGAGCAAGCATGAGAAAGTCTTACTAAAGCTCTTCTTATATATTTAATCTAATTAATTCCATTCATAGATTCTTTCCCAGTTCATGTGTTGTGTGAATGCTGGTAACCCCGGGTACTTGCCTCTGAAAATAGTACTCAAATAAATTCATTGAACAGGTCCATTTCCATTGACTCTAGTAGTAATTAAAAAATATTCTACAAAAGTAGAGTAAAGTTCTGCATAACGACTGCCCCCAACATCCGCCGTTTTTTTTTTTTTTTTTTCCTTCTGTTTTTGACCTGTCTGTGGTAATCACACATATGCTACATTTGCAGTTGATAGAAATCATGATCAAAAACACTGGAGTATTCCTTCAAGCGCTATGTCAAAGTACGACGTTGAAGACGAATTTCTGTATGCTTGATAGTGACAGAGGAGTCATCTTCTCGCAGTGGACCAAAAGAAGCCTTCCCAACAAACATGACTAGAGCCTGAAGCAGCAGGACTGCAAATTCAGACCAAGATATCTACTCGTATCTGTATCATGCACTGTAGCCCATTGGACTAAATGATACAGTTCTGTTCAAATGCATTCTTATGCTGTAAATCAGCACCGTGATCATGGGATCAGCGTTATGTTCGCAGAAGAGGACTGCTAGTGGCACAACGTCTACGCTTAGCTCTTCAGCAGCGGCACAGTCGACCCCCCCAGTGTCTCCACCCATGCCCATGGTACGGACTTTGTGTGTTTGAGCAAGTGCAAGTAGATTTTTCTAGTGCAGTTTTGACGCATGATGACAGTGTGAGTGAGAAAATGAGCTTGTAGCTCTTGCACTGCTATATATAATATGACATAAAGAGCTGCAATTTTATACACTCCTTTAGTAACTGCTTTCATAAATTGACTTCCCTATACTTGTCGCTTTGGCTGTTGTGCTAACTATGATTTTCCCCAATGTTTAGGGTAGAACACAAATGCTGTTGTAATAAAAAAAAAAAAAAAAAAAAGATTATGATTATTTTGTAATTTTCGCTGCAATGTTGGGATATTTCATCATAACCCACCCATTGTTGTTGTTTTTTTTGGCTTGACAAAAATGGCAAGACCTTGATTTGATGCTCATTGCTTCTCTGCGGCTCACAGCACATTTGAACAATGTGAATAAGAACGGAAAACCAACTGAAGAGTATTAGTTAGCTAGCTCAATAATAATAATAATAATAATAATAATAATACAAAACAAGCAAGCAAATGTTGTGATCATCATCATCTATAACACTTTATCCTATACACAGGATAGATTCCAGGAGACTGAGGGCACGAGGCGGGGTACACCCTGGACAGGGTGCCAATCCATCACAGGGTACACACACACACTCATTCACACGATATGGACAATTTGAGAACGCCAGCTAGCCTAATCTGCATGTCTTTGGTCTGTGGGAGGAAACCGGAGTACCCGGAGGAAACCCACCAATCACAGTGAGAACATGCAAACTCCATGCACACAGAGACGGGACAGTGCTAAAAACGCAACGACAAAGAAATTTGGCACTACATTTAACTAGGTTTGAGAGACTAAAGATGGCTGAACTAATGCGTACTCTTAACAAACTACTGTAGCTAGCTAATAATAACTTAACTGAGGTTCTATTGTTAGCCGTAACAATTCAAAATGACTTGAACAGTTTTTTATGACCTGCCCCAAGAACTGCCTTAGATTTTCAGGTGAGTTTCATAATCAAGTTAATTTTTTGCTCCATGGAACCCAAACACTTTGAAGCTCAATATCTCAAAACTGCTAGGAATGCAAATAAAATCTTATAATTCCCAGGGAACATCTTGTCTAGGCTTTGTTTGCTTGCTTTAGAATTACAATTTCCCTTCACTGAAACTAAGAGGCTGTTCCAGTATAACAATAACCATGTGAACAAAGCGAGCTCCATGAAGACATTGGCTTGCCAAGGTTGGTGTGGAAGAACTGCACAGAGCCCAACCCCAACCCTAATGAACACTGTTGGGAACGCTGACTGTACTACTGGACTCCTTACTTGACATCAGTGTCTCTGAACTCACTAACACTCCTGCCACGGAATTAGCGAATCCACACAGGCCACACTCCAAAATCTAGTGCAAAGACTGGAGGTTTCTTTAAAAAAAAATTCTAAAAAAGGAACTAAATCTGTAATGGGGTGTTAAAAAACACATACAGTATGGTTGTGATGATCTCTGACATCTAAAATATAACTAAATAAGTCTAAATAAAATCTGAGAAATTATGCATTTTGTCTATACTGTAATTACATACTCCATATCCAATTTACTCTTAGTAACTGATTATTAAATGCATGCATATTTTTGTATGTTCCTGGAGCATTAAGTCATTCCAATTCCTATTGATTAAAGTGTAGTATAAGGAGTTTTTAAACTGACAAGAAGTGTCTAAATAGTAATATTGTTACATACTGTATATCAATGGCTGGAAGTTTTGACTTGTAAATATAATTAAAACAAAGAAAACCCTAAGATTTGGTAAAAAAAAAAAAAAAATAGAATCCTAAATACAAATTCAAATCTTAAAAGATCAGAAATAGGTTTTTAGGTCTGAGTGATTCACATATCACTGTGTGACAAAAACAAATAACATTCCTCTGAAACTGGTCAGGTACAAGTAATGGACTGACAACTGGAATCAAAAACTTTTCAAAAATGGGAGCCTTGAGAACTATTCAAGACCATACATAAAAAAAAATATATATAAGGATGTTTGGAATGTGAAGAAATGAGGTGTAGATTAATACTTTTGCACAACACTGTAGATGTGATGTAAATTAAATGAGGCATCCAGGATGTCAATGGAAAACTAGACACCTTCAGAGTGGTTAGACAAATAAAAAAAAGTTCAATGTTCTCTAAGTTTGCAATGGAAATCAAGTTGGGCAATTTAAATCTATATTGGAAAACATGATGTCTACATCTTTACGTGTGGTCAACATTGCCTGTGCTGTGTCTTGCAATACATGCAGTAGTGTGCACTAGTCAAAAATTTGGACGCACCTTTAAAATTCTCTTCCCTGATTTTTATTTTGTTATACATTGTAAAACAATGCTGAAGGCATCAAAAATATACAATGTGTCATTTATGTAAGCATCTGCTACTTATGATCTGTAAGGCCTCCATAATGGCTCTAATCTGAGGTGCTGTTTGTTAATTGGTGATTTCTGAGACTGGTAACTCTAAATGAATTTCTTTTTTGCATCAGAGGTAAGTTTTGGTCTTGCTTTCCTGGGAAGGTCTTCATGAGAGCCAGTTTCATCATGGAGCTTGATGGGTTTTGCAGATGCACTTGACAATACTGTTCTAGCAAGAACTGTTCCAGAAGAGATGACCTCCCTGTTTTAAAATAACTGACTGTTGTTGTTTTTGTTGTTGTTGTCACTTAATTACCCAAGTCCATATGTGTTATTTCAGAAAACATTGAATTAAAAGATGTGTCCAAACTTTTGACTGGTACTGTATATGTGTTTAATTTTACCCTGTTGTGTAGTCCTATGCTGTCTGATTTTGGACAATACACATTGAGCTTCCTTGTTAGTGCTGGTCAACCAGATAGTTGAGCTAGTATGAAATTGTTTGGGTAGGATTGAGGCTTAAATTAAGTTTTTAATTGAAATGTACAAATTTTATAGGAGAATGTGAATACTTCAGTTGCACTTATCTCATTATAGTTCATAGCGTCCAATTTGTCTCTTCTCCTTGCAATAATAATTGTCTATGTATGTGTGTATGTGTGCATGGGCATGTGTGTGATACATGACTGTAATTGAAGATATGTTGAGTTAGAGCACTCACTTTTGTAAATTGGGTTGTTATTTCTTTAAACTCACTATTTCAAATGATGTTTTTGAAGAAAAATCTTACCCCTAGCAAGTTCCAAATAATATTGGTGAAAATAATAAGTAAATACTCTACAGAAAAAAGTGACATTTACAATATATGATTCTAATATGTAACATTTATATTTAGATACTCATTGCAGCTTCAGGCCCCAGAGCATCGATGACGTCATGCGTCTAACGTTCCAAGCCATTTGGGTGGAGGGTGAGGAATGGGTGTTTTTTCTTCAGCACCCTGGACAGCTCTTTATCCAGCCGATAGAGGGCGTCATGTTTATTTTCCTTCATTTCTTCAATAGTATTTGGACATATGGGTCATTTTTTCATTCTAAAGGTCTTTCTCATAGACTTGCAGTGGTTTTCTGTTTTCTAACAAAACTCACAACTGTCAGGGTCACCATAATGGTTACTAACTGATTATGTTGCAAGTGAACAACCTTTGCACTTAGACGGCAGTCATTTCAGACAAAAACCTGAGGGAATGGAGGTTTTATTGCAATTAGTCATTTTCAGACAAAAAAACTCAAAACAAAACAGAAAAAATAAACCAAAAAAAAAAAAAAAAGAAAGAAAAACAGGCTTTCCAACTCAGCAACAAGTTACGTACCTGTACAAAAAACACACTGGATACCAATAACAGAAATTCAATAAACTTGTAGGAATACACAAACAGCAAAAGGATGTGTGCGGGGTACAGAACATGGAGGTGGATGACGAAGAGTTGGATGAGAGGTACTTTTTCTAAGCCAATGTAAGCACCATATTTGTGTTAGAAGGAAGGCAGGAAATAAATCAGATCCTAAAAAGGTTGGCTGGAAAAGTTTAACATGGATACATACATGAGCGCAATCATCACAGTTGTTTTTTTTTTTTTTGTTTGTTTGTTTGTTTTTTTCATCTTACATTTTACCAACTAAATAAAAGAACAGTTGGTGCACTACTACTTCATCATGCAATTGACTTTAGTAAACCTTCTGTAACACAGACAAAATAGACTTCAATAAGTAGAAGAACATACATCTCTGGCCAACAGCAATTGTCACAAAGCCTGGAAAGTAACGTTATACTGTTTTAAATGTGAGATCTCCTATCAAAAATAATATGCAGACTTTTTATTTTTCTTAATATATTTAAAGTGCAAGTATTTATCCATTTGATTCAATGCTTTCTGTAAGTATAAAATACAAAGGAAATAAAACAGCAATATGCTTTTCCTGTATATAGATCTTTTTTTTCATAAAGAGGAGCATCATATGTAACAAACCATATATACACACACATTACATGTCATATATTTAATCTTTTCAGTACAACACATTTTATAGAGAAGAAAACATGGATGAACGATGGAAAATGTGGGATTCTCCTTTACATTTACTCTTGATTCCTATCATTCTAAACCCAAACCTATTGTCCAAATAATATTTTGAACCCATATCCTATACCTTTTTTTTTGTATGTAGAAAGATATAAATATGCAAACATATATGTCCTAAACAGGTCTGGTCAAGGTCCTAAGCTTGTGATAGGTCAGGACCATAACGTTAGAACTAACAAGCAAAACTTGCATGCGACTGCACGCATACATGTGCGCGCACACACACAGACACACACACATACACATACACACACATACAGGCGCTAATGGGTTGTTAAAGTTTTGCTGCATCTTACTTGTCTCTTTATTGGTGGTGTATATTCTGGGTTTGAGTCTGATTTTTAACTGTGCATACATGAGAGCTTAAATTAATCACACAGCTATCAAGCGATAATGTTAAGAAACACATTCTGATAGTTATAGACTGACAACGATAAAAGAAGCACCACTAACAGGAGACTATGTTGAACTTAACTCAGGTTTCCCACCTCACACATGGAGTACTAATCACGATTCATTACTGTATGTGACTCGAGAGCACTTGGCATGTGTGTGTGTGTGTGTGTGTGTGTGTTTTGCTCTTTATCAATATTTACCACAGTGCTGGTACACGTTTTAGCAAACAGCGCTCTGTGGATTGGAAGCAAAGCTGGAACTTTGCTGGTGTTGACCGAGTGATGTTAAACACTCTTGGTGGAACATTGCCAATTTTACAGGCAGAAAGTGAAATCACAGAGCCATTTAGTACTCAGTAGCACCTTTAGAATGGACCATAGTTGTTGTTTTTTTTTTTTTTTTAATAAGCCTCTTACACAAGCATGTGCATTCGAGTGACAGAGGCATCTTTTGAGTGCAAAACAATCTGTACATTTGTGATTTGTTTAGGATTGTAATGATCCGTTCCGGGAATCGTCTTTCGAGTCTGAAGGGCTCGTTTTTATTTCCAGTTTTAAGTTGTGTTAGTGCCTTATGTACGAACAACGAAGCTTAAACTGACTGGTCAGGTCATTGCATTTGTGGCACACATTGAAATGTCTGGTAATCAGATCAGGGCAGTGATAGGAAACGATTAGCTTGACCACCCGAAGAGAGAGAGAGGAGGTCTAGAAAATAGAGAAAATTTTAAAAACAAGAATTTAAAGAGCTTCAGGTATAGAAACAAAGCCCTCTTGAGAAGATATGGTACTACACTACTCATAACTGGACTGAGGGTTATGGTAGGAGGGAGGGCAGAGAGAAAAAGTGCTCCTGTGTGCTCACATCCTAAGAAGGTTAAGGATACCACATAAGCCTGGGCTGTTCAATCTTATCCCCAGACATTAAGTGTGGGGTGCAGGCTTTTGTTCCAGCCAATCAGCAGCCACACGTTTTGATCAGTTTATCTTAGTAGCCTTATTAGCCTCTCGATTTCTGCTCATGTTTGGTCGGAAACTTCGCAGTAACACTGTCTATAAGATTGTACAGACCTGAAAAAGGGGAGTCCTCAGCTAGAAAACCCCACTGAGTCAGTAGGCTGTGGTGGTGTTTAAAGACTCACTGAACATAAGACTACCAGCAAGCCTGGCTGCATTTCTCTTTCTCCCAGGTACCGCATAAACACCAGCTGTCAAAATCTCTCGATTTCTTCCACTAACAAAAGAAGATTTATCTTGCCATTGTTCTGCAGCAATCTGTCCTATATTAAGAGATTTAATTTTAAAAACGTATATTAATTTTTCTTATAATAAAAAATTCAAATATGAGATTTTTTTTTTCTCAAATAAATATTCAAGACTCCATACAGGAAGCATTGTGCCATTAAGAGAGAGAAATGAGCAACCGGACGCTTCATAACCTCTCGAAAAGCTCCACACTCGATGTGACATCGACAGCCTTTAACGTCACACGAGACACAGGGCACATGGCTATTAAGCATCCAGCAAAAAAATAGCTCATGTTCTGCATATGGTCAATGGGATCAACCTTTGACCTTAGCAGCAGGGAACAGTCGGAAGAATCACAAATTTAGCGATAAAAATAAACAATAATTCATTTTCATGCGTTCACACATATCTAGGTGAGATACAATGCTGTGTCCACACCACACAGAAAGAATGCCAGAATGCCGGTCTTGGCACATAAACTACAATAATGCATGAGATGTGTCACCCAGGAGTGCCAGTACAAGCTCACGGGCTGGTTAATGCACTCAGCCCCTTTATTTATTGTTTTCCTGAATCACTTCTTTTTTTTTTTTCCCCTAGGACCCCCTGGCTACTCTCAGCTGTTAAACTCATCAACAGTTTCCTATTTATGGGGAACCTGGCTGAAACATTAGCGCTATGCTTTTTATTAGAATCTGGAACAGCAATATGTGGCATGCATTTGATAATTTATTTTGATGTCAGATTTGCGTGACTGACAAAACCGATAAACCAGTGAGTGGAGTTTAATAGCACCAAACAAAAAACACACAGGCTATCGCCTTTGCCCTAATTCTACTCACACGATCCCAAAGAGCAAAACACAGGGCTGGAGCCACAGACAGGAAGATTCTCCCTAACCACTTCCACACACATATATTTATATATAATTTTTTTTAACAAATAGTTTTTTTTTTTAATAAGGAGCACAACGAGCAAACCTCCACAGTCTCTGTGGGACCAAATCCATGTTTACATAAGCACTGTATCATCATCATCGTCGTCGCCGCCATCATCATCATCATCATCGTGATCATCGTCATCCGTGTTCCCAGGTGGGCACAGAGAGGAGAGAATCCCGTGAGCCTCTTTAGAGTTTGGCTTGTTAAAAAGTCCTTTAGAAGCACCACAAGTGGCACAGCGACAGGGATGTTGTGACGAGCAAGACGGACAGCGCCCAAAAGCGCATGACACGTAAAAGCATGTAAACGTGTGGCGAGCATTAAGGCACCAGGTTGGTTTCGGACGTTGTAGTGGGCGTGCCGTGCAGGGGCACCACACATCTGCGCATGCTCACAGTAGTGGAACAGCTCCTTGGTTTTTTATTTTGTTTTATTTTTTTTTAAGTACCCCCCCCCCACTACCACCACCGCCCCCAACAAACAGAAAAAAAGAAAGAAAATCCCACAGAAAACGTGGGTATTTTTAATAAGAATCTAAATACATCTGATTCACAAAATCATAAATTTGTATTTCTAAGTTAGCACTTTTAATGAAACGTGCCCAAAGGGCAGTGGGCACACAGCAGAATCCCCAGCGCTGGATATTTCCACCATGCCCATTTGTGTCCAGAGGAATTAAAATGAGCACTGTGGCTTCGACACTGCGGATTTTGCTGCTCCTGGTGCAATAGGGTTGATAGATTTAATAGAAATAATAGTATAATAGTCTCTCCGACACTCGACTTCACTACGTTGGTATTCTCCTGTCTAAATCTGGAGTTTAAAAAAAAAGAGAAAGAGAGAGAGAGAGAGAGAGAGAGAAAGAGAGAGAGAGAGATGTTGCATGACGAGCTAATACGATCTCCTTTGCTCTTTCTGGATTTCAAAGGCATATGAGTAGCCTCCAAGTGCATGAGGTCCTCGGATGCCTCGGGTTGGTCGGGACTGAGATCTGTTCAGCAGATGGACTGTGCGCTGAGCTGAGCACACAATACACAGAGCACTTCATCCAAAACGTACCTTCAAACGGAGATTTGCTTGTTTTCATCATATTAAAAATGTGGTTCAGATATTCCCAAACACAGTAGCTTTGTGCTAGAAAGTCTCAGTATGTCTGTTTTCCTTCTTGGCTTCTTCTTTTCATTTTGCAACACTTTGGAACAGTATCGTGTGATAGCTTGGACGTGTACAAAAAACGCATGGGCAGACAGACACACTCCGATCTGTGACATTCTGCGCGTCTCGGACACAGCTCGTGGATCGTGTTATTGATAGCAGCGGCTGACTGTTGAATGGTTGAGTAAAGTGGATAATAAACCGGTCGATGAGCGAAGTGATGCAACTGCAAATTTGTGAGTGTTGCGTGCATGACGATCCATTTGCACTGAATCTCCCAGCGCGCCTGTTATTTTCTTTTACACTAAACTTTTTTTTTTGTCTACACGGTCATTCATCCTTTCATCCTTGTAGTAGCCGTTGATCGTCACGTTTATTAATCCTCGTCCCCGTCGTCGCCATGCAGGCCCTCCGGTAAGAGCTCGCGCGCCCTCCTCTCCCTGCTCCTCTCCTGGATCTTCTTCATTTCGTCCGCGTATTTGCAGAACGTGGCGCCGAACTTGGACCACACTTTGCACGGCACCGTGATGGCGTTGCGGTATGTCGGCTTCACCTCGCTGACCCGCATAAACACGCCATACTTATTCGAGCCCACGTCGAAGAAAAAGCGTTTGTTGTCCACCGTGAGAGACGTGCCCTCGGGCAGCTCCGCCGGCTCCTCGTCCACGCCGTAGTCATCGATGAGCTTGGCCAAAGCGTCGCGGAACTCGATGAGTCCCTGCGCCGGGAGAGCGATGGTCTGGCCTTGCGCAGTGCCCAAGCCGGGGCCCCGATTCACCGTCTGTCGTATCCTCAGAAACCGCCCCCTCTGGTTCTCCTTCAGATCCATGTAGTACTTTCGGTTCTCCCGCACTAGAAACTCGCTCTTGAGCGCGCGCCGCGGCTCGTCCTGCACCGTGTCCGGGTGGCTGGGGCCCAGCTGTGCGTAATGCTCGATGAAGTCGCCCAAGTAGTCTCGGAACTCCACGGCTACTGACATGGACAAAGTCAGGCGACTCTTGTTTCCCGCAGCCCCGACCTCGGCGATCTTCAGAAAGCGGCCTTTGGCGTTCTGCTTCACGTCCAGGTAGAAGCGTTTGTTCTGGATGTCAACGCGCTTCGACGCCAGCTCCTCCGTGTCATGCTGAAGCCGCGACGAGGCGCCCATCGGCCCCTGGTGCATCGGGCCGCCGCCGGGGCCTGTGGCAAATCCTCCGTGCTCGCTACCGCTGTCTCTGTCCGCCATGATGCAGCCTCCTCCGCTTACCTTCTCTCCCGTCTCTCCCTCAGCCTGCTGCTAACCCCAACAGCCGTTCTCGCGATATCTGTAATCGACGCACAGGAAAACTAAGGTACTGTAAAGGCGAGGCCTACTGTAGTCCGAAAGACTGACGATGGTGGGTGTGTTGGTTCACGTCAGAACGGCGCACGGGATGCGCAGGCTTGCGCAGGGCTCGTGCGTAGTGAGGGAGAGTGAGAGAGAGAGAGAGAGAGAGGGAGAGAGAAAGAAAGTGCTGCGATGTCATATAATAATAATAATAATAATAATAATAATAATAATAATAATAATAAAATAGTTTTACACATGAAAATGAAACGCATATGGGTTCCAGAATAAAAAACACGACTACGGCATTAGTGTGTCAGTAGGACGCAAGAAAACAAAAAGAAAAACACAAATTAATGTATTCAGGCCAACTTTCTGAGATAAAAAGAATAATAATAAAATTTGGGATTTTTATTTTCAGTGACAAAAGAAGAAACAAGTCTGTCAACATAACCAGAAAACTGAAAGTGTGCCTGAATGTGCAGGTTTAAGTAGAAAGATAATTTAGGAGATTACATCTATTGTATTGTGGTTTGATGATGTTGGTTTAATATAGGTATTATATCGAACGTTTAAAATCTTTTTTTAAAGGCATCTTCACTTTACAGAATGTCATAAATATTTACAGTGTTGTTATCTAATTGCACGGCCATATGCACAGCAAGTGCATGATTGGACCTTTTAAGGACATACTTCAAAATACAATATATTTTGTCCAAACCTTTTTTTTTTTTAAACCTCTTTCAGATTTTTTCTTCAACATTGATTCATTGTTTCAAATCTTCGACAAATTATCAAATGTATAAACTATATCAAGCAAGCTTGTTCAAATAGAAATTACATTTCAAATGTTAAAAGGCGTGTAAAATTAAGCATTAGCTAACTGGCACGAGAAAAGCTTTAATTTATACCGACTTCCTGATGTAGGAGGGGGTCCGTCTGGGTTTATGATTTCAGCACCGCGGACAGCGCCGGTTTCCGGGCCCCCATTAGACAGAGCTACAGTGTAATGTTTTATATATTGTCGCGAAACCAGGACAATAAAGAAGACTTTTTAAAAAAAACGAAATAGAAGACGCCTTACCCAGTAAGTGGGAAAAATTATGGTAGTGTATTATGTGACCACCCTGTCTAAATAACATAAAAATATATTTATTTAATTAAATCACCTAATGTTTTTTCTTTAAATATTCTTTTTATTCACAAATGTGAAAACCGTTAATTTCTCTGCATCTGTGTAAAGTTTGCAATGAAACAGATCTTTTCCCCCACATAATCTGCGAGCCATGAGACCTCCCTTTAGCCTGCAGATGTCGCCATAAAGCAGTTCATAAGCGTCGCCCAGCAACAGTCACTGTCTCACGACGCATTTAGTCTATCGATACGACCAAAATGATGCAAGCACATCTGCCACTTTAAATTCCCTTTTTATTCATAAACACACACTTTGTACTCCATTCCTCCCGATGGCGTGTCATTACTGTGAATCTCATGCGCTGTCTGTTTTGTCATAACGCTGCAATGCCCGGTCTCCTCCCTTTATTAACAGACAGTGCCCTCTCGCAGCCAAATGCCCGCAGGACCTGTTGCCGTGGCAGATATGGCTCATTTGATGGCCGGTGGGCTGCTCTTCTGCTGCTCTGACCCCCGTCTGGTCGATTTTTGGGGCAACATGGTAAATGTGACCTGAATGCGGCAGCCGATTTTATAAAATCAGGGTGGCAGAGTTAAAGCTAGGTTCTGATGGTCTGAGCATCGATTCCTTTAGAGCTCCTTTCGCAGTGCTATTCATCGCCTCCGAGTCTGCGGTCTGCGGCGGCCCGAGCCTCTGAGTGCGCTGCTGTATACGGAAAAGCTCTGTGCTCTTCGCTTGCAATGCAGTTGTGTTATAAACCACCGACGATTTGCTTGAATATTTGAGCAGTTGACGCTGGGATCAGGGGAGATTTCTTGCTGACCTTTGCACCAAGGAGCGCAAGAAGACGCCCGAATATACAGACAGGAGGCAGGCGATTTTTGCGCGCTCTCTTTCTCTCTCTTTCTGTGTGTGAGTGCGCGCGCGCGCGAGCGTGCCCCTCACGCGCGCGCGTGTGTGTGCAGTGAGCAGTAGTGGGGACGCGCTTGTTGCATCGCCCAGCTGCACGTCTTGCGTGTGTGGGCCCCCTTTGGAAAGCAAATCAAGCGTAAAATCCACGAGCGGACCTTAAGATCGGACACCTCGAGAGGCCGTTTTATATAAATTCGTATTGTCGTGTGCATTGAGCACAAATAATTTCTAAAGGATCCACTGTTTTTATTTTTTTGTTTGTTTGTTTGTTTGTTTCATCAGTGACAGTATGCCCACCCGGGCGATGACATTTCACTGGACGCAGAAAGACTAGCGGCGTCTTGCGGAATCTGCGCTCTCGCGAGGAGCGTAATTTATGAACGCACACCGGCGTTGGGGGACTGCGCTGAAGGAGAATGCAGCAACGAGCCCTTTTCCGCCCCGCGCCGCTGCCCGGGGCCGTTTCCGGTTCCTGAGCGTCCCGCGGTCCCCCGTCACGAAACCGCGCGGGGAAAGCGGCGCCCACAAATGGCATGGGCACAGCCTGCGCAAGGTCTGCCGCTCTGCCCCGCCACCGGAGCCCGCCCGCCATACCCCTCCGCCGCCGTAACCCTACTCCGTTGTCCTCCTCGTCCCGCGTTCGCCCCGAAACCACTGCACCTGCACCTGCACCACCGCGGCCGGCCGCCCCTGAGCCACAGCCGACGGCATGAGGAGGCTTGATGCGGTGCACTTCTCCATGCTGCTCGTCGGGGTCTCCTTTGCGTGCTACGCCCCGAGCTTGGATTCCCTGCAGGAGCAGGCGTACCGATCAGCCGTGGTGATCGAGGGCGAGGTCCAAGAGCTGCCCGCCAACGCCTCCGCCGAAACGTACAGCGTAAACGTCCGAGTCCTGGACGTGTGGCCGACCAACAGCGGTGGGCTCGAGCGCCAGCAGCTCGTCACCGTTGGCGACTTTGGCTCTGAGGCTCCGTGCGTCGCAGTGGAGAAGGAGCACAGATACATATTTTTCATGGACCCCACAGAGGAGCCTCTGGTGTTCAGGGCGTCGTTTGCTCCTCGTGAAACCGTTGAGAAGAATCTCAAAAAAGATGTGGAGCGCGTTCTGTGCGAGGACTGCGGTAAGTTTATTCTTTATTTCGGCCAGCAGTGTGTGCTGGGACGCGCGCGCTATTGCCGTGGCAGTGCATTCCTCTATACATTCGCCATAATAAAGATGAAATAATGTAACCTGATTTTCCGGCTTCAGATGTTTTGTTTTAGTGTTAAAACATGCAAGAATGTTCAACCGTATGTTCGGGGCGTTTGAAGAGTGTAGAAACGCACACACACACACACACACAGACACACACAGACTGACCACATCAGGTTAGGCTGCATTAAATTAGCAATTATCGTTATCTCCCAGAGCACCAGCTCTGATATTGTCCAGGCTGCAACATGCACAGAGCTTTTTCAATCCAAAGATTAGGCTACTTCGTTTAAAGCGTAGTTTCAGATGATGCAGTGTGGAAAGATGACCTAGCTGTTCATTTCAAAATCCTTTAACAGGCGATTTAAGCCTGTGTGTGGAGTGAAACGTTTGACATGCATCCCTCAATTTAGTTGAATGCCTCTGCTTCAGGTGCTGTGCTTATGTGTAACCAATATGTAACGTTGCAGATGTCAACGTGTCACTTTGCTTTTATTGGGCATGGTGCACACAACACGTGATCGGAAATGAGAAAAGAGCAGTGTGAGAGAAAGTACTGCAAAGAAATTTCCACTGGAAAATGCAGATAAAGAGAGTACAAATCTACTAGCATATATTACCATCATGTGTTTCATCCGCTGTTTCTTTTAAACATGAGCCTAGTGCTAGTTAACCAGATGTACATTGGATTAACAAAATGTCCCAAAACCAATTCACCCTCCATGTGTATTTTAAACAAGAACAGCAATGATAGTCAAAAACAAATTATGGATAATCACAAAGTCTCTCAGGGTGAATTAAAGTATTCTTTTTTACTGGTAGGACTTGGAAATTGTGACCTTTTTCATTGCTAACAGATAACTGTAGAACTTTTAATGTATGGCACATGACAACCAGCCCTAATACAATCCTATAGACATACTTGAAGTCGGACTAAGGTCATGGAGGGTTAAAAAATTTGAAACTAGGTTTGACAATTGAATGACCAGTGATTTAATTGACCCATAATTTGGTTTCTGATAATACTTGGCTAACATTTGCTTAAATTCATCCATTCATTTACCATTCATTATTCAGTGTACTCAATGTTGCCCATATACCATAATAGCTGACGGTCACCAGTATTATTATGTTATATTCAAACATGTCTCAAAAAACATTTTGGCTCAACGTCTGTAAGTTAAGCATTTAAATTATGTGCAAAGTTTATCAGAATCAATTTTCTAATGTTTTTTTCCCTGTTATGTTAATTTAATGAGAAAGTTACCATACAAAAATACCACGATATAAACCTAACTAATTGAATTATTAAACTATTAAATAGAGTGTAGTTGTGGTTAAGGCGACTGGTTGCTGGTTAGAGGGTTGGGGGTTTGAGCCCAGTCACTGCCGGGTTGCCCCCTGTTGAGTCCTTGGGTAAGGCTCTTAACCCTAAGCACATATATAATTACCCAGTCATTGGGTAATTATATATGTGCTTATGTTCTGTGCCTTTCCCAAGCTTTGAGAGCTTAGTGGGTTTTGCTTTGAAAGGCACCCAGGGTAAAGCCTGTTGCCAATAACTTGTGGATCAAATGATGCGATGTGGCGACCATGAGGAACTGAAAAAGCTTTGCATAATGGAAATTAACATTATTCGAACATAATGGCAAATAAACAGGCTAACACAAGAACCGCCTTTACAATGGGCAAGCTATAATGCACATCTTGCTTGTCTATTTGAACAGATGTTTTTATCATCTGATCTGATCTGATCTGATCAACTGATCTGATCCCCTTAAAGCTGATGGGAATGAAATCGGAAATCGGTTATCATTTAATGTTGATGCAGTGATAAAATGATCATAGTTAATATCTGAGATTCTGAAACACCAGTGAATAAAAGCAAAATTTAGCTTATTAATTAACTAGGTAAATAATAAGTATTAAACTACATGGACATAGGTTACCCTGCTGCTAAAACATTTCCATTCCTGAAAGGCATGTTAGTCATCATGTTAGTGACTACCTTTTACCTGTCTTTCTGACATCAAAGTATCACGACTTTAATTGTTCAGTATTGTTATATACAGTATGTACAATCCCTGTTATAAGACCAGTTAGGAACACCTGGACCTGAATACCTACACCTTCATTCAATCAGACAATAATGTGGCAGCAGTACAGTGCCTAAAATCATGCAGACAAGTATTTAGAAATTCAATTAATGCTCATATGAAACCATTCAAATGGATAAAAAAAAAATCTAAAGCAAAAATCACAAGCCAAAGTATCCTAGCTGAAATAACCTTCAGGCACTCTAACACGTTCTACAACAATAGTGGGCAGAAAAGCATCTCAGCCAAACCCTGAGGCATCTGAGCAACACCTATAGAAGTTTGGATTCTACACTAGTCAGCCATGAACAGAAATCTGAAGCTACATTGGCCACTGGTTCACTGAAACTGGACAGCTGAAGATTGGACAAACATCACCTGGTTTCGCAAATTACCATGAATCTACCATGCAATTGCGCTTTGCTCTGTAATCAGTGGAATGCAGCACAAACTAAAACCGAGCAGCCTCTTGATCCACTGATTACAGAGGGAAGCTCAACTGTGGAAAAAACATATACAAATAGAGCTGGGGTAACTTCCGGAGATGTCACGTTATCAGGGATCTGCGCTGATATGGGTGGAGTTAGTGGGAGTGCTAACTGGTTTCAATTAGCCGACCAATCATATGGTCGGTCCCCCACCAAATGGACCTCACTTTAGAAAATAGCTGCTATCTGCAACTGAGGCCTAATCATATGTCTGGTGTGGTTTAGCTCTGACAACAAGAAACAAAATATATTGTGTGTTCTCTGTTTGCTATTTATTGTTTCCCGATTCTAAAGACAAATGTGTTTCTATTCAAAAAAGAAAGTGATATATAATGCATAATAGTGGATCTCTTAGTGGCAAAATTGATGCTGGGTGTTGTGTTAAGGTTGGAGTTAGTGTAGCCATATGCTGAATTCCAATGTGACTCTGCCTTACTCCTGCATCCTGCAGTAGCATTAAAGAGCGGGAGAGAGAAAGAGAGATCTAGGATGAATAATGCAATTTGCTGAACAAAGTGCAAATTACTTTCATAATAATACACTCATTGTTTCTAGCCACATTTCTGACACGTGTGTCACATGTAGGTGTTTAAGAAATGCAGGGTCAATGTGAATCTTAGATGAATTCCATACCTAATTAGACGAGAATCGTAAAAGCACAACAAGTATTGTGTGTGTATTACCTTTTATTCCTTTGTTATGTAGCAAGATTACTGGAATGTCTAACTGATAGTGAAATAGCCCCAGCTGTTGGTGATGATGTTGTAATGCAAGTCGAGTCTAGTTTCAGGTGAGCACATCAGGGCCCAAAAATCACACTGACAATATTGTAGGGTTGCATAGCTGGTTCTCAAAGTGAACATGCCACGTGTAATCATGTGAACTGTCATGTTATTAGATCTAATATTTCAAGCGATAATATCAATAATTGTCAAAGTTGTCGTATTTTTTATATAATTTATTTATTATAGTCTTTTATATGAAGCCAAGCTGACTTGAACGGGCTTAATCTAAAATGCATTAATCGTTAAGTCTAAGTCAAAATGCAATTTTAATACATCTGGTATACATTAGATAGTATTCCTGATACAGTGTTTTAATACAGTGTCACTGGTTTTGTGTTGAGTTCAAAAGTTCGGGAACAGCTGCAATTAATATGTTTAATTAATCTGTTTGATTTTAATCATAAAATACATCAGTGATCATAATCAGTAAGAATTTGAAACATTATGGTTGTTGAGAATGTTCTTGGGCAAAGGGAAGATAGCTAATGTCTATCAAGTGACTGAATAATTCAACAGCTCGCAGTTTTTCATCCAGTCTGCCCCTGGCACACCAATCCCCTCTGCTAATGCAAACCTATTATCGCCTATAGCGTTTTTTTCTTTTTTTCTTTTTTTTAAATAGCTTGGTGGTATATATCAGTGGTTCTTTTTTTTTTCAGATCCTGTCTTCTGTGACATTTTTTTTTGCTCCTTTGAGGATGCACATTTGTTTGACATACAAACACAATAAGGACGAGTGTCTATTTTATTTTTTCATTATTTGATATTTAAGAGCCTTACACATGCAGTGAGAAAAAATCTACATATTATTTAATAGAAATCACAAGAGCATCGTGTGTCTGCGGGGAAAGCACACCATCGGTGAGGGGGTGTGTGCGGCTCCCTGCAGGTTATAAGCGATTTGTTCTTTGCTTACCTTGTGGTTGGTGCATTGCATCATCGAGACACACTCACTGTTTAGATGAAAGCTGTTCAACTGTGTTTTTCTGGATGCTGTTTAAAGAAACATTCAGCTTAAGACAAAAAGGCATAGGACCACCCTTGTTAGTGCATAATGGCATATCTGTCTCACTGCTAATACGTCACTGTGCAGTATTTTTAGACCGGTGTCATGGCAAATGTGTAAATGATTTAGTGTTGGAAATGAACAGAATTATCCCTCTATGCCTATACTAACTTTTTTTTTTTTTACCATGTCTCATACAGTGGGTTGTCACTGGGTTTGAGTTGAACAGGGTAAAAGTTGAATTTGATTAAACTTTAATTACACCTGCGATGAGCGGAACACATTCTCTTCATAGGAAAACAAATTCTTAACCAGGGTAAAGCCATTTTGTTGCTCTCACAGCCAATTAACTGGGGAGTGGTACAGTCACCTTATCTTACTAATCTTGAGAGAATATTGTAAATTAAATTACGTTTAAAAGTAATATTTGATTGGGGTTGCTACAATAGATGGTAAAGTTTCAAGTGTGCTTGAATTTTGTGCCTTGATGGTCATTTACGTGTGCATTTTGTTTGTGTGTGTGGAGGAGCAGTGGGTGGGTGGCAGACAGAATTTTTCACTGATATCAAAATAAAGCTTGGATATAGTTAAATAATAATTGTGTCTGCAAAGCAAAATCCCCAACACACAACTTAAGACCTATTCAGAATGAACTAGTTTTACATGGGGAGGTGGACAAATGTAATCATTACCCGGATTTTATTCTCAGGGAGCACTCTTTTTCTGTTGTCCTTAACCAAAACTAAACCAGTGTTTCAGACACTGAACAACAGAATACAGATTGCATGCAAAAGTACAGATTACATCCTGATAGTTTCAGGCACATTGCTGTTATCCTTGCCAAGCAAAAGCTTACCTATTCCTAGATTATGCATATGCATCATGAACATTATCCATGCTTTTGAAAAGGTTGCACGGAATAGCAGGAAGGAATAGTGATTCGCTCAATCCTTCATCTTCTATACTGCTTATTCTATATAAAGTCGCAGGAAGCCTAGAGCCTATTCCAGGAAACTTCAGGCACAGGGTGGGGTACACCCTGGACAGGTTGCCAATCCATTGCAGGCCACACATGCACACAACACACACTCACTCACACACTCTGGGCAATTTGGGAACACCAATAAGTCTAATCTACATGTCTGCCCCATGCACACAGAATTGAACCCTCATCTCTGCAGTTGCGAGGCGGCAGTGCTAACTACTCCGCCACCATTCTACCTGCAAGGAATATTGTTCATTCGTTTATTTATCTTCTGTACTGTTTATCCTGTGTACAGGGGCTTAGGGACCTGGGGCCTAAGCTAGGAGACTTAGGGCATGTCCTGGACAGAGTAGGGCGCACACACACACACTACGGACAATTTGGGAATGCCAATTAACCTAATCTGAATGTCTTTGGAATGTGGGAAAAAAATGGATTACCCAAAGAAAACCCCCCCAAGCTCAGGGAGAACATGCATACAGACCTGAGGTGGGAGCTAAGCCACCATGCCACCTGCAATTAATGTTGTTAAAGAAACTTTTTTCCTCGCATTTGATTTCCGCTTAATCCTGTATTCAGGGTCACGGGGGGCCTGCAAGCCTATCCCAGGAGACTTAGAGCACAAGGCGGGGTACACCCTGGACAGGGTGCCAATCCATCGCTGTGCACACACACACTACGGCCAATTTGGGAATGCCAATTAACCTAACCCACATGTCTTTGGACTGTGGGAGGAAACCGGATTACCCAGAGGAAACCCACCAAGAACGGGGAGAACATGCAAACTCCATGCACACAGAGACGGGAATCGAACCTGGACCCTAGAAGTGCAAGGCAACAGTGCTAACCACTATACCACCGTGCCGCCAACTCAGAAACTTTATTTAAAAAATTTATTTTGTTTATATGATTAAACTTTTATCATATAAAACATTGGTATGGGTTTAGTATCAACAGATGGGGATGGGGTTCATGGTAACAAAAGTTTGGGGTCAGTTGTAACAAATTCTGAAAACCAAGCACAATAAATCAAAAGACATATACAGAGAAAATCCTTAAAACACCCCTATATGTTATTGAATATAATTATTTATCAATACTTTATGCTAAGGATCTGATTGTTCTTTGTAAATCCCAGTTTACCAGAAGTAATGGAAGTATGAGCCCAGGTTATCAAATCATTGCAGTGATTGGAATGCAATAAAGCATTGATTCCGGTAATATGGTGTGAATTATGGTGTTTTAGTATCTGCCAGGTACATAAACAGTATTTTGGGGTTTATGCTTTGAGGGTTTTGGAACCTGAACGGTTTGAGATTGTGAAGTTCATTCTGGTGAAGAATATGGTTTATTTGGAATGTTTTGCTAGCAATTCCATGCTTCTTCCTGTGGACATGAGAGTCTTTAAATGGGAAACATGCTATGGAATACATCTTGGCTGGGGTGCACTAGCATTAGGACCAGATGGTTCCCACCCCCTCTTCTACTATGAATGTTGAACTCGGATCAGGTTGTTGGAGAACCAGAGCAGTGATATGAGAGGCACTTCAATAAATGAAATTTCCAAGGAATGAATAGTATGAATAGTATTGTCCAAACCCTAGCATTCTTTACATTTTCTTCTTCATAGTTTGGGCTATTCTTCTACTAAAACTTGGCTGTATCCATGACAACACCCGCTTAAAGTAGGACTTGACCTAATCCAGAAAGGTGAATTTGCAATTCTCCATTGTCAAGGCGTAGCTCAGTGGGTAAGACAGAAGATCTCAGGTTCAAACCTCACAACCACCAAGTTGCCACTGTTGGGCCCTTGAGCAAGGCCCTTAACTCTCAATTACTCGGATATATAATGGGATAAAAATGTAAGTTGTTCTTTGGCATCTGCCAAATACATGGATGTAGCTATCAACCAGGAAGGGTGAACTGCATATTTTTGACCGCGACTCATACTGTGCCACTGGAATGCTTAGCATGAATGAAGGAATGCGCTATCTGTCCTCTTCCACATAAATAATCTCACAGATACACACAGTTGGCTACTGTAAAAGTGATAGTGTATGCCCTCAGTCCCAGACAGCGTGGCAATCTTCTAATGAGAGGAATGCTTCTGTGTAATTTGATCTATAACCCTTCCGCTGCATTAGGGAGTTGGAGTAAATGAAAATATTATTATGTACTCAGCCACAAATGTTCCAAGCATGTCTGCAAGTATATGGAAGAGAGGGATATTTGGTAACCAGTCCATATGGCATTACCAAATATCCGTAGTGACTTGGAAATCAATATCGCTGACCCAAAAATCAGCCATGCAAGAAGGAGTTATACATTTAAAAATCATGTTTTGTGGTGCATGTACTTTGAAAGGTGGAGTGAGAAGAATAGAGAGGTGGAGGGAGAGAGAGAGAGAGAGAGAGAGAGAGAAAGATAGCGCTTTTTTTTTCTTTTTTTGCCTGCAAGCACTTCATCAACTATTCATCACTTACTTTCTGCTCTTCCTCTTTCTCCCTCTCCCACTTTCCCTGTAGCTGCTCCTTCCTCAAAGGGGTGTCAGGAATGTTTAATTCAAAAATGAATTGATAGTGCAATGCCTGAAGTATCAGGTCAACACGTTATTGCATGGCACACTTGACTGATGCATAGTAGGCTGATAGGCCTTAGCCCTGTTAAGTAGGCCATCATATCGAATCATAATTACTGCACCGCCGTACCCCATGATACGTAGCTCCTGCTGTGTGTGTTGCTGTTCGGTAAGGTTAGTAACCTGTTTACACACTAATTGTTCACAGATGTGATTCTTGGAAATGTATAGGACGAAAATATGTTTTCAGAAATCCAACTGGTCGACCAGTTGGATTAAACTTAATGAAGCTATTAATTAATAGATTAATATTTTTGAAACTATTTATACCAATTAGACCGCATATTGCTCTAACTGGAAAAGGATTTAAAAGCTGAGATTATTTTTTAAATGTTTAAGGTTTTCCTCTACTTTGGTTCGAACTCATTGATTAGCTCTATCTGTATGGCCAAGACGCTGAGGTTGTAATGTGGCTGTAAAATTCTGGCTTAGAGCGACTTGCCATGTCAGCGCCTTTTGCTTTCCAATTAGCCAGCAGCCCGTCTCTCTGGGGAATCCATTCACTTGTGCCTGCCAAAGCTCCCATGCGAGTGCATGTGTAAACCACGCCTGACATGCTATCTGCTTAATAAGCTCCTCCAATCGGCCGCTGTCAGCCTTCCTGCCATCATTGGGGATGGATCCAGGTAGGGAGCACTGCAGTGAATGCCAGTCCCACACTGGGGTGCCCCTGACTGGTACATGCTTTTTGTGCCTAAAAACACCTCATTTGGCTGATGTAGTTTTGGTAATTAGCTAGATGAGCCGACTTGTATCCTGAAGCCGGGGGAAAAAACTGTATGGTCTAGGTTTTAGGACCATGGTTTTACATTACTGGCATACAATAAGGCACATCTAATCTCTAATACAGTTAGGTTGAGTTATTTGCTTTGAATGGATGTGCCATGACAATTAAAATGATTTACTCCAGTGTGCAGCAGTGAGTCCATGAATTAATAACCCATTGAAATCCAATGGTGGCATGTTCTTTGGATAGTCATAACAAACAGCAGGTTATGATACCTCACTGGTTAACTGCCTTCTGGTACTGTTCGTTGAACATGAACACAAAAATTTTTGTTTGTGTGTGTCAATTCAGTTGATGAGCTCAAGTGTGATGCAAACCCATAAAGACACACACATAAAAACAGAGGTTGACAGCATTGAGCAGAAATGATAATTGGCTTATCATTTACAATTGCACTCCTAGCCTACGGCGGCCAGGACGTGCAAAACAAATTAACAAAAGCCAAAACAAAATAACAAATTCAAAAACAAAATAACAAAACCCAAAACAAAATAACAAAACCCAAAACTAATTTGTTATTTTATTTTTGGTTTTATTATTTTGTTTTTGAATTTGTTATTTTGTTTTCAGTTTCGTTATTTTGTTTTTGAATTTGTTATTTTGTTTTTGAAATTGTTATTTTGTTTTTAGTTTTGTTATTTTGTTTTTGAATTTGTTATTTTGTTTTTGAATTTGTTATTTTGTTTTTGGATTTTTTAAAAAATTTTGCACTTCTCGGCCACCGTACTGCATCTGTCTTCGCTAACAGCACAAATTCGCACATTAATGCGTTTTTGAACACAAATTCCTATCTGCTCCTTCTCAATCAAGTTGCACGAACAAGTATCGCATCCGATGCAAGACCATATACGAAAAAGACTCGGATACGATCTTAAAAACATCAGATTTGTGTTTAAACAGCCCTAAAAAAATATCAGGTCTGGGACACATTTTGGTAAAAATAGTATTTGAGTCACCTCAGGCTGGTAATGTGAATGTAGACTAAAATTCAAAAAGGAAACTGAGTGAAAATACTAAATAGCAAAAAATAGAAGTCGAAGTTTTGCAATGCCAATTTTAAGAAGAGAGACTACAGTACGTCATCTCACATAGGAAAAACAGATGTGTTTCAGATGAACATGGGGTAAATATAATAACCCACGTGAAAAAAAAACTGTTTGTTGAACATAATGCAAAGATTGAAGGCAAAGGATAGGCCAGTTTACTGGTTTATTAAAAATATTTATAACACATTCTTTAAGTGCGACAATACCTTTTTGAATGTGATGTTTTACTATTTACATAATCGGGTACGCTATCCGGCCATTTTAAGTGAATTGTGTGTTTGTCAAACCCAGTACACTTATGGCTCTATTTCTGTACCTTGTGTGTTATTTGGATCGGGTGCAAACTGGTTATTTTCCTATTTGTGCGCTGTTGCTATGGTTGTGCTCTTAAATGGATGCGTCTGTACTGGAGTAGTCTAGATGCAGTGACATGAGATGTGACATTCAAAAATCTGGTTGTGCGCTGCTATTTTCAAACTTATTTATCCTTATGCATTACCACCTGCAGTGACAAAATGGTGCACTGACTTTAAGTGCAGCCTTACAGCCTGTTTTTTATGGATGTTCATTATTCATGTCTAACACTCCAACATAAATGGGCTACTTCACCCAAATACCAACTAAATACAAAGGAATTCATTATTTTATTAGTAACAATTAACAGCTATGTTGCCGTCGCTACACATCTACAGATCTTTTATGAAGTATTATTACAGTCAAGCGTGTCATGGAACTGAGAAAGTTGTATTTTATCTAGAACTAAGACTTTACGATGTAAAATTGCGTACTGACTTTTATGCAAATGTACATAAGTTAAAGACATTGGCTATAAGGTTATTGAAGTAGCCTGTTCATTTACACAGTAATAAGTAGTATCTCTAGTGCTGTTAGAATGCTTATAAAAATAAATTAACACATTTTCATAGGTAAAATTATCTTTACGTGAATGACACACCTTAAGTTTTTTTTTTATATTTTTTTTGTCTTTTATACACCAATAAATCATACCATTTATATTATGTAGGTTCCCCTTTGTGCTACTGGGACAGCTCTAGTCTCTCGGGGCATGACTCCACAACACCCCTGGGGGACGTGCTGTGATGTCTAGCACAAGAATGTTGCCATCAGATCCTTTGGGTGCTCTGGGTTGCGGGGTGGGGTCTCTATGGATCAGACTTGTTTGTCTGTTGCATCCCATGCATGCTTGATCGTATTGGGATCTGGGGAATTTTGGAGGCAAGGTCAATAGCATTGGGCTCTTTGCCTCCCGTGTGAGGAATGCTGTGGTGCATCAGTGGTTGTTTTGGTGCCTTTCTATCTTGGTCAGCATTAACCTTTTTCAGTGATTGGTGCTGCATTGCCTTTTCTGTGGGATTGGAGCAGATAGGCTGGCCTTTAGGCTCCATGTGCATGGATGAGATTTGGGTGCCCATGATCCTGTCACCTGGTGTATAATTGATATTCAATTTGAATGTATTCATGTTATGGCTGATCATTGTAAGTATTAACACATTTGTCTGATTCGACTGCTTCCAGTCATATTGGCTTTGGTTTACATTTACATTCAGTGCATTTGGCAGACACTCTTATCCACTTATCTCATTATGCGTCTCAGCATTTGAGAGTCGAGGGCCTTGCTCAAGGGCCCACCAGTGGCAGATTATTGGTGCTGGAGTTTGAACCTGTGACCTTATGATCAGTAGTTCATCAACATCTTTACCACTATGCTAACCCTGCTCCAGACCACTCGCTGTACAAATAATCTAATAAACAAGAAACAACTGTTTTTCTTTCATTTTTCTTTCTTTCTTTCTTTCTTTCTTTATTATTGAGATATTCAATGTTAGGTATAGGTGATGCCTGCAGTGTCAGAAAAGTGTAGGTTATCTTACATTGCATCAGTCAAAAGCTATAGAGCCACAAATGGTGATCTGTCTGTGCCTCTGTCTTCTCTCTCTCTCTCCCTCTCTCTCTCTCTCTCTCTCTCTCTCTCTCTCTCTCTATGTCTGTCTTTTTCTCAATAGTGGTTTCCATGGTGACAGCTGTGTGCTGCAGATATTCTACTCTGAGTGAACGAGGTGTTTCTAGTGCATGCTTTCTTTCTCTCTCTCTCTCTCTCTCTCTCTCTCTCTCTCTCTCTCTCTCTCTCACACACACACACACACACACACACACACACACACACACACACACACACAACCAAACTCTCTTCCACACCTCACATTTACAGAATTATATCCAGTGTTGTGAGTGTAGACATTCATAATGACATCATGCTTCTGTTGTTGATATCTTTAGGCATTTTTCTCCTGTTAATAACACAATCTTATAGATTCTCTATAGAGGCTACTGTTAGAGTGTCATTTACGCCAAAGGAAGGCAATTCTTTCACTCCCTATTCCTGCATGTAAATTACTTATTAAAGCAGATACACAAGGCAACAATAGAGCGGTTCAGTTGATGCTTGTGTAAAGATGTGAGAATAAATGAAAGGGTGTTTTGTGTGCTTGTGTGTAAGGGGGGAAAATAAGAGTGTGTGACTTGAAGTGTGAAAAGGAATGTGCATATATGTATGTTTAGACTGTGTGTGTGGTGTATGCGTGTGTGTAGGAGGTGGGTGAGAGAAAAAGAAAGAGAGAGAGAGATGAGAATTAGCTGACCTTCAGAGAAAAGCAATGGATGGAAGGTTTGGGGAACTTATTTCTTAGTTGTGTTTAAAACATTTACAACATTTATTAATCACTGTCGCGTCACGGTGGCATAGTGGTTAGCACTGGGGCCCCGCACCTCCAGGGTTGAGGATTGGAATCCCGCCTACAGGTTTGTGTGCACAGAGTTTGCACATGCAGTTAGGCTAACTGACGTTTCCAAATCGCCCGTAGGGTGTGACCCGAGTCCCCTGGGAAAAGGACCAATCTTACCGTGACTCTGAACATGATAATTGGTACAGAGAGTGAGTGAGACTAATCACTTTATACTTGTTTCTGTATCTTTTCCCCTTATGTTTATGACATATAATTTCCAAGATTGTTGCCTGTCTGAAAAAATACTCACGTTTGCTTTAATCCTCACTAACTTTATTTTAGTATGCCAAAAAAAAAAAAAAAAAAAATAGAATCCTTTATGAAAATCTTTTAAACGCATTGATGTTTGTGTTGAATATGACTTTTTTTAAAAGCCTCGAACAGAATGGTGATTCAAATGTCCATTCAAATGTTCTTTTATCCATCACTTCACATTAGCAGAGGCATCACTGTGATGGGATTAATGATAGCGCGGTTTTCCGAAAAGGCCTTCAAGGGGCCAGAACTAAAAGAGATCCCACAGAGACCACAAAGCTTTTGGTTTGATTCAACAGTTTCAGTGTTAATAAAGCTACAAATCATCCAGTTTCTGATCGGTAAGAGGTTCTAAACCTTTTGCATTTTACAGCTAACAACGACAAAAGCTCTTAAACCCTAATCAACCCCACCATTAAATATGCAGTTAGTGTTGTAACATAATGAACATTGGTAATCAGGAAAAAAAAAAAAAGTCTACACAGGCTACAACACGGCTTTACAAAGACCTTACACTGATTAGGGAAGGATCTGTTTAATCAGCTTTTCACAAAACACAGGATGCATGAATATCACTCAACTCTTAAGAGGCTTTGGAGCCTACACTGCTAAAAAACAAAAATAAAAAGTCTTTTTTCATGGATGTTAGTTTGATCAGTGTAAAGACATAGAAGTGTTGCTCTCTTATACAAATGAAAGAGCGTCTGGAACGTCTCTATTTTAGATAACTAACACTGTTCAAGTTACTATTGTATGCTAGTTAGTTAGCATAGCTTAACTGCTTACAAGTTTACAAGTTTATTTCTTGGCAACATAGCTTACTTGACAGACCTGATTAAACTCATGAGCAACTTAACAATGCTTGTCCTGTTAACGTGGGCTTGCTATAGAACAAAAATCATCTTGTTGTGACTTATCAAAACAGCTACTGTACATTTACCTCGTAGCACTATCTGAGCTGTCTCCATCTGTGCTAATTACCACGTAGGAGTTTCTCACATTTACACAGTTAATAAACGATTTCATTCATTTGTCCCTTGTGGCCAGATGCTCCATTTTAGAGGAGCATCATTATTGGAATAAAAAATGTACATAACAGTATATATTGTGAGGTGTGTTAATAGTGTTTGATGTCAGGTGGAATAAATGGATTTCGACAAATCAAACATTCATATGCTGTTTCTCGAAATCATTGTGCATCCTCTGTCACATCAGTGACTATGACAGTCCTAAAAAAAGATTTATTCCTGATGTACATTCCAGTTTCCTCACACTTCCTAAAGCATGCTGATCAGGAAATTGGCTACGCTGCCCCAGGTGAGAAGAAGTGTGCGAGTGTGTGACTGAGTGTGTGTGTGTGCATAGTGCACTGTGATGAACTGGCATCTCATTCAGAGTATATTCCTGTCTTGTGCCCTGTGTTTCGGGGGTAGATTACATCAGCAGTTACTGAAGATGAAACCGTAAAAGTAAGTGAATGTATTTTTAAATAATTATAAGCAACACTACAAGGCACGGTGGCGTAGTGGTTAGCACGGTGGCCTCGCACTTCCAGGGTCAAAGGTTTGATTCCCACCTTGGGTCTGTGTGTGGAGTTTGCATGGTCTCCTGAGCTTGGTGGGTATCTTCTGGGTACTCCAGTTTCCTCCCACAGGCTGTAGACATGCAGATTATTGGTATTTACATATTGCCTGTAGCTTGTGTGCCCTATGATGGATTGACACCCCGTCCAGGGTGTACCCTGTCTCGTGCCCCAAGACCACTGGGATAGGCTCCAGGCCTCTCATGGCCCTGAACAGAATAAGTAGTATAGAGAGTGAGTCCTTAAGTAATATCATAATTTACAATTACAGTGGAACCTCGGATTGCGAGTAACGTGGTTTACGAGTGTTCCGCAAACCGAGCAAAGATTTTTATTAAATTTTTAATCGGAAACCGAGCAAGTATTAGTTTACGAGTGCCGAGTATCATGTATCACACATGCGACTCTTATTTTGACACCGAGCGGCAAGTGATCACAACTGAGCCAATGATTTTTCTCTCTCTTGCCCTGCGGAATTGTGGGTAATCACCTCCCCTGCTCCCCTGGGTCTTAGTGCTCGTCTCTTACTGGTATAATTAACGTCCCCCTCTCCTTTTCATCGTGTCTCATATGTGTGCGCGCGTCATTTGACACCAACACACACACTCACCGACACACACACACACACACTCAGACACGCTTTCTTCACACAGAAAACTCAGCTCTGTCAGGATTCTTTTCAAAGGTAAGGTGCTGGTTCATTTGTTTTATTTATTTTTTTACTTTACAGCAGTGATTTCGTTAGTATGCGCTCACGCGAGTGTCATTAGACAGATTTCTTTTTTCCCCGTTAAAACAGTGCTTCCGTTGTGTGTGTGTTTACAAAGCGAGGTGGGGGTGGGAGGAGGAGTTTTACTGTGTAAGACGAGGCGAGGGAAGGGGCTAATTCCACACACACACACACACAAATACACGGCGCCTGCACGCACAAGCGGAAACACTTATCTGTCGGGATTTATTTGTATTTTTTTTTAAGGGTAAAGTGCAGGTTAATTTTCTTATTTTTACTTCATATATTGTATCAATTATTTTTATGTATTAATTTTTTTGGGCTGTGGAACGAATAATTTGAGTTTTCATTATTTCTCATGGGAAAATTTTATTTGGTTTACAAGTGTTTTGGAACACGAGCCTGCTTCCGGAACGAATTATGCTCGTAATCCAAGGGTCCACTGTAAATAAAAGGTATAATTAAGCTATTGCGATTGATATCTGCATTGTTCATTCAGTTCTTTTGTGCGGCCAACATGTATCCCTCCGCGACTGATGTAACCAACTAACCAAGACTGGTAGAGCTGGTGACGGCAGGTAATGTAATTGACAAGGGTTGAAATAGTTTTAAATTCTTACTGGTAATATGTAGCCAAAAGGTGAGGAGAACAAGCCATGGAGGTGGTGGACAGTCCTGTAAATGTTACACGTTTCTCTTTATATTTCCACATATTCTGCTTTACAATATTTACATTTAAGCATTTGGCAGACACCTTTAGCCAGACTGACTTACATTTTTATCTCATTATACATGCCCAACAGTGGCAACTTGGTGACCATGGGCTTTGAACCTGAGACCTTTCAAAGCATAGTCCAATGCCTTAACCCTGAGCTACCTGGTCCATGTTATTACCTTCCAGTTTCCGTAGTCGAATCCCAAATAGCATTACATGGAAAGCTAGTGCATCACGTAGAGAGTGTACAATCCGCTTGTCTCACACACCAAGTAGTGTTGTTGAACAGGGGTTAGCGAGGGATTTGGGTTAAGCCTTACGTTAGAAGCTAGCTATTTTTGTAGCTCGCCGTAGGCGTAAATAAAACAACATGGAGGCACTTAAAAATTACTTACTGTAGAAACAATTATTATGGAAACAAAGTGTTGTTTAAGATGGCATACAGTAACAATATCATCTTTTATGTGGAAGGTGTGTCTGTGACTGGTTTTAAATATGAGTTTTGGCATTCAGCTGGTCTCTCCTCAGTATGGTGGACCGAGCTACTTGCACACATGCTTTGACCAACCGTTAGTATAATTAATATAACAATATAATATAATTATAACGACTGTATAACTTGGAGCCATACATATAATTAAGCATCCCAATGTTGTTACCATCTATTATCACTACTTGTGAAATGACTGTCGTTCAATCAGATCACTTGGTTGAATCGAAATGTTATAAATTATTATTTAAGCAATGATTTAAAATTGAAATAAAAGTGCCAGAGGGTTCCTGAGTGTTCACCATATTATTGGGTGATCAGAGAAGTTATATACCAACAATGTGAGTCGCAGACTGCCTGTGCACTTTGAGTGAAAGGAAGGAAGGCATCCTCTCTCTTCCCAATCACAGTCAATTACAGTACAGTTATTTGTGTCTATAAGCTCATGTATCTGAAAGATGGTAGATAGCTCATTCCTCCGAGCCTGAGATGTGATGCCACATAAGCAGCGGTTCAAAAAGAGCTTGATTTAGTTGGCTTCACATACCTCAGAGGAAGCACATTCACAATTAGCCTTCATAATTCCCAGGTGGTAGCTGTTGTATGATAGATCAGAGCTGACTGCTTATGGGAATAAGCCACAAAGAACATAAAGACTAATGAATGAATGAATGAAAGCAGGCATAAACACAACTAAAAGTGATTTAGTAATTTGCATCTCCTGCATCATCCTCCTTTTTTTTTAAAATACACATTTATTGAATTGGCATCTGGTCCTTAAAAATACACATCCAGGAATGGAAAAGCACATCTACATGCAGCTATAACACACACTGCTCCAAGGACAGAAACCACACACACCGTGCCGGTCCTTTGAGACTTGACTGTGGAGAACTACACACTGAGCTCTATTATAAAAAATACAAAGAGGCTCATATGTACCGTGCCTCCACGTGCAGTGCTTCAAGCTGATGGAATACAGCTGGTGTTGCTATAGTGCGTACATGAGAAACAGGTAAAAGCCCAACACTGACTATAGACCTTTAGGAATACAGATAGACAAACAGCACAGTATATCTTGTGAATCAGGAATTAATATTGTGTATAGCACATTATTACGACTTGTAGAGATATGACTCTACGTTCTAAGTTTATTGGTGTAGTTATTGCACTTGTTTACTTATCTGCACAGATTTGGGAGAGCCTCCTGCCATCTCAAGCTCTGCTTCTTTCTATAGATGTTGGCACTTTGCTAGCTTTATACCACATATTTGTCTGACCTTTTTCCTTTCGTTGATGTTCTCTTAGACGCCGAGCTTTTAAACTCTTCTTTTAAACAGCACATTGAAGTAAGTGTAGAAGTACTTGTGTTTTTAGTCCCATAGTGCAAATAGATGTGACTCTTTATTATTATTATTATTATTATTATTATTATTATTATTGTTAAGTCTGTTCGCATTTTTAATACCAGATAATGTCTTTGTTCCAAACTGGAAAGCTTAGATCTCTCATGTCAGAAGTCTGGAGAAGGATTTCAATTGCGCTCATTGACAACACACTATACTCATGCATTTTGTGTGTGTGTGTGTGTGTGTGTGTGTGTGTGTGTGTGTGTGTGTGTGTGTGTGTGTGGTGTGTGTGTGTGTGTGTGTGTGTGCAATCCACTACCTACAACCTATCACTTTAAAAGGTTAACGCTTAAGATCTGTAAGAACAACGTCCGAATTGCATAGCACCCGGTTTATAACATGACAGATCATGGATGTTATGTGGCACATTATGTAATTTTTTTCCTTCTCCTTCTTTTGGCTGCTTCTAGATTCATTTGTTTGTTCGTTCATTTGTTCATTTTCTCCTTGTGCTTGTTGTTTAGGAAGTGTGAATTTACATAACAGCAGCAGGTTCAAGTCCTGTCTGGAAACTGGTTTAGTAAAAAAAAAAAAAAAAAAAAAAAAAACCTGATATAGTGTAAGTAGTATGAGCATTTCAAGGATGCAATTCAACTCCATTTAAATAAACATTCCTTTGAAGTTTTAATTGCTGCATTGTACTGAGGTCATTCAAAATCTGATACACTTCCAAATTAACATTGCCAAAACCTTTTGACATTTTCTTGATATTCTTCTTTTGAGTGAAAGACAACACACATATACTGTACATGAGCATACGTGTGCTTATGATCAGTGTAGTGCCACTAAGATTAACATGACAGAGAGGAATTGAATCCTTCCTGCACAGAGAGCAAACCAAATAGTCTCTCCTGGACTCTCTTGAGCATCATCAAGAATTAATCTCCTGATGATTTTCATCATAGTTCCATTCCGTTTATTTTACATTTAGGGTCTTTTGCTTGTGTGTAATGCATTGTGTACTGTACAGTATGCATCATAATCAGTGCACTGCGGGCTAATACATATTTTATCTGACATGCAATATTTAGTCATCACTAAATTCAGGCCATTCTAGAAAACAGGACAGCGATTGGGGTTGAACGAAGCCTGTTCAAATGTACTGCATCTGTGATGATGAAGGGTGTGCTAACTTGACAGTCATTTTGGTCCTGCGTTTCTCTGTCGGTTTTGGCTCACGTAATTAACAGATCATTATCAGGTCGCTTCTTTGAAGTATTTAAACATCAAAGACCTGATGAAGTCAAGTCTCAAGACACTCTCAGTTGGGCACAGGTGTGACTGCAGGATGTCTTGAGGACAATATAAACTAGAGACCACTGAGGATATCTTCAGGGCCCGTTAAAGCCTTAAAGGTTTTAATACCCCAGATGTCTTCAGGACTAATTTTGATATAAAAACCATCTTCACTGTGTAATCTTATTTTTGTAAAGACGACCCAAAGACCTCTTGAGTTTTAACGGCCTTTTACCTATGACTTGAGGGCTAGTCTGCTTGCCCCCTGGGACTGTGTCATCAAAGGGGATTGGATCTGAATGGATGGATGGAGCTCAGATGTTCTGGTAGAGACTATAGTTTATGCTTTTCCATGCAGAGGGTGTTAATCATCATCTAGCCCTTTATCTGATTCAGACCACAGGTCTGCTGGATATGGTACAGTAGCTTGTCAGACTCTCCCTGACATCAGATGGGATGTGATTATGGCAGCGATTTGTTTCCCACACGGGCTACAGTCAATAAATGATATAAATTTTACGTTTAAAGGGTAAATACAAGCAAGGTATATCAAATAAACTGCTCTATGTGGTTTTTTCTAGCATACTTTTGTAGAGTTATTCTGTCCTTTACAGTGATCTAGTTTTGGACAGCTTTTTGGAAGGCACTGAGCGCTGAAGGTCAGATGCTTCAGGCCTAGTATTCATTCTGCAGCAGACAGGCGTCCACTATAGTAGTCTACTGAGAAAATAATTGGGTACATTCAAATCACAACTAATTTAGAAAAATTCACTGTAGGAAATACGTGGTAGGAAAAAATTGCTATTGTACAAGTACAGTACACAGGAACACACCATAAATGAATCCTTCTATACTTTATTTATATATACGTCTGACAAGCTTTCATGAATTTTTAAAACACTGTATCTCCTATTTGGATCATCTTTTTTTTTTCTCAGTATGGGGATGAAGTCGTTTTCTCAGCTATATTGAGAGGCAGCCCTTATCATTTGTCCTAGCGAAGAAGCTCTCTGGACTGTTGTTGTGTATCTATGTATTGAATGTTTGCATGCACTTCTAAAAAAAATTATACAGTAGTCCTGGTCTTTCTCCGAGAAACACAGCATGTAGGTTTGCAGTAATTTTTTTTTTCCCTCTAGAGAGGCCATGCACAACACAGAGACAACAGCCTGGACTATTTTGTTCTTACTTTCACCAGGGAAATTAAATTTGTGTGTGTTATCAAATTACAGGCCTGTTTTGTAACAGGTCTGCAGACTGAAGCTGGTAAGACAGTTTGATGGCTTTATAGAAAAAAAAAAACAAGCAGGTTACAGGTCTTAGTTTCTTTATGGTCGTGTACAGAAGAAATATAAAGAAAAATAAACATTTTGTTTTTTTTATCGTAAACTTTTCTCTGATGACATAATTGGTTTATATATATAATGTCATATTTTAGTAAAGTATATTAGTTTCATATATACAGCTCTGAAATAAAAAATAAGAGACCATGGTGTCTAGTTTTAATGTAGTTTTTAGGTTCCTCTTGTGCCGCACTCTGGGGCGTGGTTCCACATGGGCTTTGGGGAGTGACTAGTTTTTAGGTAGTATTTAGTCTCCCCCCTTGTGCCACTCTTTGGTGGGTGGGGTGGGGGGGGGGGGTTGCTGTCGTGGTGTCTAGTTTTTAGGTAGTCTTTCGGTTCCCCATGTGCCACACTCTGGGGCGTGGTTCCACGGGGGCTTTGGGGGAGGGTTGTGGTGTCTGGGACCACAAGTCTGATGCTTTGGGTTCTGTATGTTGCCGGGGAAGCTTCTGTGTTTTCGTGTTTGTCTGGCGCATCCCATGGTCGCTCAATCGGATTGGGATCTGGGGAATTTGAAGGCTGGATTAACAACATTGAACTTTCGGAGATTTATGCTGCATTGGTCTTTCTGTGGGAATGGGCCAGGCAGGACTGGCCTTCAGTCCCCGCAGGTCTAGATAGGCCTTGTGTGCCCATGATCTTGTCTCCATATACATAGCGGCACAAAAAAATGTCAAGTCAAGTCGAGTCAAGTAGACTTTTAATGTCATTTCAACTATACACAGATCAGTACGGAGTGAAACAAAACAACATTCCTCCAGGATCAAGGTGCTACATACTGTACAACATAAATGAACAATATATGCATGAATGTATACACACCATATGCAGAAGGGCCCAAAAAAAAAAAAAAAACTTATTCACACGATAGCTGACATTATAATTTAAGCATCAAAAGAAAGGCATATATTTTCCATGTCGAATATTGTATACATTTTTGGGCCCCTTTGTATATATTAATTATAATATAATTTAATTATAATAATTGTGTGAGTGGTATTATTATAATTATGATAATTACATAATTATTGGTAACTTTAATAAAATATGTCTTTTCCTTCTTCTTCTTCTTCTTCTTATTATTATAAAAATATATTTTATTATAAAATATGCTTGTTAAATGAAGCATAGTGTTGACCTCAAATGTGAGGCAATCTGTGTGTATTCAGCCTCGAAATAATCTCACATGATTAATCTCACTCTGCAGACTCCAGTACTGTATCTTTCCAGAACGTTTACAGCAATCAGAGACAATTGTCCCATGCTCATCCTAAGACATCCCATATTTGCAGTACGTTTATACTGTATGGAACATCCTTTCAAACTCACGTACCTACTGTATACATCATGTAGTCTTGAGGAGTTTTTATCTGACATTGTCACCTCTGGTTGGCGGCACAGTGGCTTAGTGGTTAGCACTGTCGCCTTGCACCTTTGCAGTTTGGGTTCGATTCCCGGCCGGGTTCGAGTCTTGTCTCTGCGCGCATGGAGTTGGCTTGGTGGGTTTCCTCCAGGTTCTCTGGTTTCCTCCCATAGTGCAGAGACATGCAGATTATGCGAATTGCCCGTTTGAATGAGTGCGTGTGTGTGTGTGTGTGTGTGCCCGGCGATGGATTTGCACCCTGTACCTCATGCCCTAAGTCTCCTGGGATAAACTCGCAAAGTGGTATAGACGGTGAGTGAGAGTGTCACCTCTGGCTTGATCATGTGGAAGCAAGATCTACACATGGAAGTCTGAATAGCGGCTTTAAATGTTAAAAGCATATACATATACAAGTATATTCAGAAAACAGCTTCCCTGTGACATGGTCGCTGAATGTCTTCAGGAACGGTCTCATGGTGGTCGTGTATCATGTGGGTTCGATCGCTTTTATGAAGGTAGGCAACATTTTTTGACAAAACACGCCACGGCAGTCGGATTTCACCACAGGAACATGGTGTGTAATGGCAGATAATGATAGATATGTTCCTCAGTGTCCTGTCAGTTTAACAACCACTTTCCCATTCGCTGTAATTACCCCACCTAAATATTCCCATCGATTCTGTCTTTATTTAGTCACCTTCCTGTATTTCTCGCTCTTTTCCTCTCTGTCCATTTTTCTTCGTCGTTCATTTCCTCGTGTGCACACCCCCCCCCCCTCTCTCTCTGTCTCGAGCTGTAATATTACTCATCCGGCTTCTCCTCCATGACTAGTTAAGTCCATGACTGTGACAAGCTTTCCAGCCATCCTTCCTCGCTCGCTGCTTCCCTCTCATCTTTTAGCCCCCCTCCCCCTCTCTTTCTGCTGTACGAGGGGTTGGTTTCTCCTGCAGTGCTGAAACGTTCTGCATCGTTCTTTCCCTCTTCCCCCCCCCCTCTCTCTCTCTCTCTCACACACACACACACACATACACACACACTGTCTTCTCTGCCACGCTCCATAATCCCACCTCAGCATGACAAACCGCAGTAGCAGAGACAGCAGGAGAGGAGAGACGCAAGGGAAAGAGAAAAGGAAGGAGCGAGGGAAGAAAGATAATCCGTTGCAGGGAGAGAAGAGAAAGCGAACACACATTCGTTTATCGCTGTGTGGGAGATGTGGAAGTATGCGTCACTCTGTTGAAGTACAACTGCCAAGCAGTGCAGTCACAGTTTGAGAGAGAGAGAGCTGAGACAAGACAGAAAAGGGGCTCTAACTGAGCACTGGCATTAAAGACTTGCATTTTAATCTCTGTCTTGTTTCTTAAGAACTTTCAATCTAATCTGATGTGACCTGGATAAGTCCTTTCGTTATTTCTCATTGTGTGCATGACAGCTACCAGACAAAGCCTAAGCCGCACCACCCTCGTCACTTATCTCCTCAGACAAGGTGAAAAGTTTGTGCGATGTTGAAAGATGAATCTCGCATAACACCTACGTCGGCGCTGGATATCTAGATTCTGTCGCAACACTGACTTTGTTTCGATCTCTTACCAGCTCCAAGATCGTTTTGATGCGGTCAGACTTTTGAAGGTGACAATCACCTGGGGTAAATAGTTTACTCTGTTAATATTGTGGAAGTCTATTTCTATTCAATGTTAAAGCTTATTATCCTGATTGCTTAGATGTTCATACAGTTCGCTTTCCTCATATTATACAGAATACTGCGTTTCCTCTGTACAAATGCATTTATTAATATCCAACTTATCAATGGAGGTTTTTCATATAATTATTCAGTTATTTTCACATGGTTGACACTAAAAAAAGTGGTGTGTAGACACGCCGACGCAAATGAATCCTTCACAGGTTACACATTCATCATACTGTAGGATTGAAAAAAAAAAAAAAAAACATTGTTTGGATATAACCTATACATGAGATATAAGAACCACTCAGGACTCCTCCTATTGCTCCTTCTTTGATAGACTCTATTACAGAACAGCACTGACTGCAGCAGAACTGATGCGCTTTAACATTGTTATGCTGCCCTCAGTGAGCCTGGGCTCTTACAGTAAATGATGGATTGCTAAATGAGGAAGGAATAGGGCACATCTTATGGTGGGAAGATTATGCCTTTTTGGTCACCATCAATGTGACATGGTAATGGTTGACTCCAGGACTGGCTAAGACACCTGTTAGAATAAGTGAAAGGCTAATAACCGTCCATTAAACCCTTGCCAAGGGGCACTTTGCTATTCTTCTTTGTGCACTAACAATCGCATGTAAAACCAAGGTAAAGATCATTTCTGTCAGCAATCCGGGTGTGCATGTAATGCGATCCTTGGTGCAGTATGCGATACAAATGGAATGAAACAAAATTGTGAAATATAAAATAAATGACTCCCTTGTGTAGAAATTCCTTGTGTAGAAATAGGACTATGGGCAATTTTTAATTTTTATGGGTTCAACTGTAATATCATTATAAAGATCATGTTTTGGGTGTAAAAATCGTTCTTTCACTCCCTTCCAGGTGGTCTTCTAATGACCATAGCAGGATATTCTTGAGGTGTCATCACGCACCTATAGACCGCATCATTCTACACAAACTGCCAGAGTATTTCAACCAAGCTCCTTTGTTTGAGGTTCTAGCTTCTGAAAAAAAAAGGACAGTTAACATGAGCTTACAGAGGATGGAAACTGGGACTAATACCAAGACCTGTCCATCATTCCATGTTCAAGGTTCCTGTTTATCAAGCTGTCTGTGTACCCCACTCTACTCTATAGTTTGGGTCACCTACAGAGGGCACGTTCTAAAAAGCTTACATTTAAGCATATTATGAAGGTATCTTGAAATCACATTAAAGGCTTTACAAAGGTTGTGCAAGATTAAGTCCGAGAACCTGGCAAAGTGCTTCAGATCATGTCATCTTTGCTTAGATGGGGGAGATCAGCCAGAGTAAAAAAAAAAAAAAAGCATCATCTGGAGAAAAACTTGCTCAACTTGCAGGACTACATACAGTATGGTTCCAGAATGTATCTTATCGGTCATTACAGAACTCATTGTCTGACACAAGATGGGCCTTCTCAGGCAAGCAAGCAAGCAAGCATGTAAAGTATATTTCTTTTTTAAAGGCCAACCAGATTGAGTTGAGCTTCACTGTGATGTTACAGTAGATCCTGGTGAGTAGTTTTAAACTAAATGGGGTTGTATACGCTACAAGACAAGAAAACCAAACTATGCATTAGCTCTGATTGGCAGTCCAAGGACAAAGTCTCCTTATTTTGCATGTTTATCCTCTAATTGTCATTGTAATGTTAGCCCGTGATGTGTATGCGGATATATTGCATACAGTATTTGCGCATGACCTCCCAAGAGTGAAGGTTGGTATGGACGGGGAGAGGGGGGGGGGGGGGGGTTACGGTTGGGGGTTGGGTGTCTCAGGGAGATCTTGTATGACTTTCTATACCTTTTCACTCCTTTTCTCCCCCCCCCCTCTTTAGTGAGAGTGATACAACTGTCAGAAAATGCTGATTTGAGCGAAAGCCCTCATGCACAACTGCAGTGTGCTGCAGGTTAACAGCGATACACACTCACTTCAAGGGCACACACACACTTCAGTCTGCTAAGATACACCACATACTGTACATACACACCAACACATACCCATTTTGATGAGAAAGTCTGTCCACGAAGTATGGTTTGATTACCACAGAACAGAGTTACACTTTCAAAGGAAGGTTGCAAGTGAAGCCATTTTCGGAATTCCTTAACTGTCTAAAGCACCTTCAAGGAGCTTGTTACTTTCTAAGATTGTGTTAACTTAAATGCCAAACTAATACATAAAAAAGACAAGAAGGTAAGAATAAGAATGATTTTTTTTTATAAAAAAAAAGAAAAAGAAAAAAAGGATGGTATCACGGATTGTAATTCAAGTGAAAAGAATGCACAAAAGCTAAAAAAAAAAAAGGTTGGGAATAGAACACATTTTTTTCTCTTGTTTAGCTTTTAGTTAATTATTTTGGGTCTGCTCATTACGGGGACGTGAAGCTCATCCAGCTCATTACGCTGGGTAAAATTACTGGGTAGAGCAGCAGGAGATGATCAGGAGCTTGATGTTTGTGAGTTCTAGGTATGAGTGTGTGTATGTGTGTGTGTGTGTGTGTGTGTTTGTTGGAGGGATCATTTACTTGAAAACGAAAACGATCAAAGATTCCCGCTCTTCCTGGAGGATCCCCAGGATTTCCAAAGCCAGCTGTGATATAATCTCTCCAGTTGAGTGGAATGTGCCTGACAAAGCTCTACTGGATGCTGTCCAGTGGCATTGTTGTAAGGTGCACGAACCACTTCAACTGGCTCCTCTAGGTTTGGACAAGCAGGGGCTTTGATCCAAGATGCTCTACAAATATCTGTGCTCCTCATTCAGTCCTATAGACAACAATTTCTGCTACTTGTACTTGTGACCTCATTCTCTCTGCTAACACCTGCAGCTTAGCCTACAGTAGGCAAGGACTGGGAGGTAGATTGAAAGAACATTGCCTCCAAAAACTGAGCTCATACTTTACTACAACAGATTTGTACATTAATTGTGACAGCGCTGCTGAACTGATTCATTTATCAGTTTCATGTTCTTATTTGCTTTCACCTATGAATAACACCCCGGTGTACTTTATCTTCAGAGGCAGAGTCTGTCCCCTCACCTAAAAGGAACTCCCACCATTTTCCTAAAGTGAATCATGGCCTTGGCCTTGGAGAAACTGATTTTCAACTCCAGCTGCTTCATTATCAGCAGCATAATACTAGTGTATATGTCAGATGTCCATTATGAATGGTGCAGAGAGAGAACAATAAATAACAGAGCCTTTACCTCCACGGAGATAAAAACGCCTGTAAGGGGATGAGAAATATAATTTACCTCTAATTGGTAGACAAATTCTGATTCTCACTTCCCTGTTTTTTAAAATAAGAATCATCATAGCTTTTAGCCAGTGCATAAATAATACCCCGAATCTTTATACATTGTTGGTTAACCACACAACCCCAAACAGGTTTTCAACCACATGCAGTCATCACACAATGAAGATTTCTAACTGCCATAGTTACTTGAGCCACAGGGATGGATTCCAAAACACGGTTTCTTGGCACTGACTGCTTTGAGGCCTGTGCACTTGGGTAAAAAGTTTGTGCACCTAACAGTATCTTAGTAGTACAGTAGGTCAATACTCCCCACAATTGTTCAGCATGGTTTTGCCTGTCCATCCTGAGGCAATGAACAGTCTCACAGAACATCATTGAAGCCGTCTGTACGGCTGTCTCTATGTGATTTCCAAATATTGTTTGTGCAACTTCTTTTGCTGAAGCCTGTACTGTCAATTCAGTCAGGAATGTATTACTTGGAAGGCCTCCTTCTTTAAGTTTTCAATTTCTATGACATTTTTACAAAATAACATGCTGGCGTAAACTAGGTGCATTGGTGGCTCGGTTGCTCAGTGGTAGGTTTTTCATCCGCCATGTGGATTGCCCGGGTTCAATTCCCACCCAATGCCCAAACCCCAGCCACTGTAAGTGCTGCTCCCAAGCCCGGATAAAATGGAAGTGTTGCGCCAGGAAGGATATCCGGCGTGTGCCAAGTTGTGTGCGAACCGGATGGTCTGTTGTGGCGACCCCTTAACTGGAGCAGCCGAAAGACTAACAACAACGACATGCTAACATAAACTACGAGCAAAATGTCTATTTTAAAGCCAGTCAACTATGGCAAGAATAGCAACACGTATACAACAGGAACTATCCTGACCCAAACAGTGCTATACTCAGCATTGTTGAATTCCCAGCCTCAATTTCTTGCCAAGACAAGAATGGGAAGGAAGACAAACATGACATAGCAGGATCCTTTTATTGGCTATCCAAGTAGGGTCATGAGGTGACAACATTACTAGCAGTGATCAATAAAGACACATGAAAAAAAAAACTCCAGGGTTTAAACAAAACTGCCTTGGCAGATCATAAAACCTCATAACATGAGAATTTTATAAGCAGTTTTTTTTTTTTTTTTTTTCTAAATTGTTACCGTGTAGCTACTCAGTGAAACTTTCCATGGAACAGCACAGAGCAAATTGTAATGTTTAGCGAGGTAAGAGACTTTTTGCTTGTAGTATCTTAGGTACAGTACTAATATACAGAATTTTCCATACGGAATATTAAATGGTTAAATTTGTTGTCAACCAAAAACATTTTATAGTCATAAAATGATAGCCAGTGACAGATGAGGTCTTTAATATTTTATAAACCTGTATATTATGTCTCGAACATCGCATAGTCCATCAGCGATCACTTTCTTTTGTAAGCCATGTTTGAAATGCAGCTGCAGTTGAACTGTAAGACAGATAAGACAGTCTGTTACTGAATACATTCTCTCGAGCAATGTCTCATAGCTGCTTCACACTCTGACATCCACTGGAAAAAAAATCTGACACAAACAAGGGACTCATTGACAGACTATTCACTGTTTAATTGGTTGTGCTGTATTGATATCACTTCATATTTAGAAGGATTTGTTAAAATATACAATGATGCCAAATTACAAAGAAGTGGCAGTGTAGTGAGGGGTTTTGTGTGTATGTGCACGAGTTTGGGGGTGTACGTCGAGTGAGTATGAGTGAGAGCGAACGACGGTTGTTGACAAGAGGAATGCTTGCTTGTGTCCCACTGCATCAGCTCTTATATTCTTGCACTAAAGAAAAGCCCGAGGCAGGAACATCTGTGAGTTAAGCTATTCCTTTCAGAGAAGAGAAACTTTATGATAAAAAAAAAATGTTAAGAAACAAGATTCTTTTAATGCGTCACTGTAGTCATAGATGGAAAGACATACCTCCAAATGTATTTGATATGTTACTTTGAATAATCCTCATGTACAACCTACCAATCACCAAATGCTGAAACCGAGAACAATTAAATAGTTCAAATTTCTATATGTAAAATATGTAAAATTGTATTTGATGAGAGACATGGACATACAGTAAGCTCAGCAGTGTCAGATAAGGTGATAATGGTAACCTTAGTCAGTCAGTCAATATCTGCAGTCTCAATGGTTTCTAAAGTAAAATTTATCAACATGCTGCATCTATACGCTGACAAAACATACCGTACAGACAGTACCATACAAAAGCCTTGAGCCATCCCTCATTCTTTCACACTACATTAAATTAATGATACAGATTAAAAGAAACAGTTGGGAACAAATGTTTGACTGTTACATGCTATTAAATGCCAAAAGATAGAAAAAAAAATTGTGTTTATAACAACCTCAGCAGCAACCTCATTTCCCAGCATCACCAGTATAGTAATCACCGGCCTCTGTTTCTTACTGGTTCATGCATTACGTTATATGATTTTCATGCTTGAGTGATTCATAGGTCACTGTGTGGCCTCACAAACAAAAAAACCTTCCTCTGAAACTGGTCGGGTAGAGGGACTAGACTAAACATGAGAACCAAACGCTTGCCAAAAATGAGAGGCGAAAAAGTCCTTCAGGAAGCCTGGAGAACTATTCCTCAAGACTACATTAAAAATACTGGGGAGTCTGGCTCTTTGGAAGCAAAATATGAAGAAATGAGGGGTGGCTCAAGCCTCAAGCGCAGTATACTGTATTTCAGATAGACGTCCTTCAGTACACGACATATAGCATATTAGTAGTACACCAGTTCAGTTTTCCACCAGCTCAGTTTTTTGTATGCATGTTTGCCTTAAAACTATATGATCATTCCTCAATACTGTGGTTTTATGTTTTTTAATATCGTTTTAGAATTACTGCTCTTGTTACTAATCTTTTATTCCCTTCCTCATTCTCTTTCTTTCTCTCTCCTTCCACTCTTCCTTCTTACGTCTCCGTTGATTTGCCATGTACTATTTCATCATGTTTCCTGCGGCCGTCCTTCGACATGCTTCCATTGCATATCTCTTTCTACTGTCAATCTGCCTCTCTTACTTTTTTCCTGTCATCCTTTGCTAACATCTATTTCGCTGCTCTATCCAAACCTGCCCACTTGTCACTCTGTGCTTCTGTCATCTATCATTTTCTCTCTCTCTCTCTCTCTCTCTCTCTCCCTCTCTCTCTCTCTCTCTCCCTCTCTCTCTTTCTCTGTCTCTCTTTCTCTGTAGCATTACCTCCAAAGGTGAAGCCCATGCGTTCTCAGTGGGTGTGGGAGGGTGAGCGTGTGACCCTAAAGTGTGAGGTGGAGGGCAACCCGACCCCAACCTTCCGCTGGCTCAAAGACGGGAGTGAACTCCGCAAGAACAAAGATGTCAAAATCAAAACCAACAAGTAAGAGACGTGCAACACAAATAGAACACGCACACACAGTCTCACCTGCTCACTTAGGAACTGTAGCAAAAATGCACTCAGTCACACACATACGGATACGGAGCTGTTCTTAGTATCAGATGCATATTTATTTATTTATTTATTTATTTATTTATTTATTTTTAACCAACTTTTTCACTGGGTTGTCCCAGTTTTTAAATATAGATATTTAAGGGAGTGAAGCACAGGTCTGTTGTTTAGGGACCGTTTTCTGCACATTCTACAAAAAAAAAAAAAATAATAATAATAAAATAAATTAATAAAATAATAATAATTTAATTAGTGCTGAAATGTACTGAGGGTTTTTCTGTAGTAAAGGTAAATTCTTGACAGAGCTGTTTTTCAATACATTTCTGAATATATTAAAGATTTCCAGAGAATTATATGGGTTAGTTGCTCCCAGTCTATGCTCCAGAGTCCCCTTGAACTGTGCAGTTTGGTATTTTCCATGTGAGAAGCAGGTAATGAACACTACAGTGTAGGAGGCACTCATGTCCTGATTCTTACTCAGCACTGGCTCTACCAGTGACTCGGCCTTCCCTAGATTCTTATACATGATTTTTTTCCCTTTTAGTCCAAAACTATACCTGTAATTTGAAGGCTAATTAGAAATTAAACCAAAATCAACCCAAAACTATAAATAATTTAATGCAAATTTTTAACACAAAATTTAATTATTAACTGTTTACTTGGTTTCTAATTGGCCGTAACATTTTAATGTAAGGTAAAGTTCTCACTGCATTGGGAAGGTGTATTATCACAAAATACCATGGTTTTGAATACACATGTGTATTTTTTTACACATCTGGAAATCACATGTTTGCGTCAACACTTTCATCATTTAAACACGCAATAAATCTTTTTAACTACTGTATATAGTGCTTCCTAAATGATATCGGTGGTGCATTGGTTAGTTTTACCATCCCACATGCCCCCGCCCCTCCCCCCTCTTCCTTTTAATTCTAAACTCAGGTCATCAATCAGTGCGTGGGTTTTGAATGTTACTGACATGATTGGCGGCTTGAGTACCAAGGGGGTTCAAAAATACTAATGGTTTAGTACTGTTAATATTATGGATTTTGCATAATTTTGCAAACTGCTATAAATAGACCTTTCATACTTTTTTCTCACAATTAGCCTGCAATTGTGTTTTGGCAATATAAGTATGCAATTTAATATCAATAACAAGTTTGTTGAGCTTGAATTAAAAGATTTAGGAAACTCATTCATTGGATTGTGTTTTCATAGTGGGTCACACTCACAAAAATGGTTAAAGATATTGAGAAACGGTACAAATTAAAACAACTACATAAAACGTTCAGTTCAAGCATTATGTGTATCACGGTTTGGTACATACCTCATATTTGAAGTCAAGGTTCAAAAACTTGAAATTTCTTTTAATTTATTAGAAAAACATATTTTTTTATATCAAACTTTTATAAACTTGTAAACAGTTGCAAACTGGCCGTAATTTCTTGAACACGTAACTGCAAAGACCTTTATTTGTAAAAAAAAAAAAAAAAAAAGTAAGAAAGAAAAGAAAAAAAAATCCTACCTAGGTATCTATACTTGTTTAACCATATTAACCGCACTAGCTATGGTTCTTTTAAGTAATGGCTATATAAAAGATAGTTTCTAAATATTATTTATGCTATCTGCTACTGGTGATGGCACTGTTATTGTTTTTGCACAACTCAGTGAACCGTTTTTTCCTGACAGAGTAAATGGGGAGCATGTCTGTCACGATATAAAATGCCACAGCAACAAAAATCAATTTGTGGTATTATTCCTAAATCGAAGCTTTTTTTTTTTTTCTTGTTTATGGAATGACATCAAGTCAGCCAGGCTGCGCACAGCACCAGAAATAAACAAAGGAAGACATTACCTTTAAATGAGTAATGCCGTATGTACAAGTATTGACTTTAGATTAAGAAACAGTATAGAAAATATTAACAATATTTCTTGGGAAAAAAATATAAGCTGAAATTCACTGTTAAAAAGCAGCATGGAAATAATAAAACATAATTAAAGTCCATGAAATTTATTGATCATCAAGAGTATAGGACAGAACTAACATTAGTGATGTTACGGTATAGGACAGAACTAACAACTAACATTAGTGATGTTACGAATTCATATCTCTAAAGTGATATTTGAATATCAGGCAGCGATGTGCTGTCTGTGCCTTCAATTTGAATTAACCAAATTAGCGTGAAAAAAAATCTCTAGCACTAGTTAAAGTTAAGCTGTTAAGCTAAAATGCATCATCTTCCTCTTCAACCCATTTCAATTTTACTTCAGTAGTTCACGACTTGTGGGAAACCTGCAGTGGAAGTAGCAGACTATAAACATCCTTGTTCTTGGCTACAACATTCTCCAAAGTCCATCGAATGCATTTATATCATTCACAGCAGCCACTTCTCTGCCGATAGTTTCACAGCTTCACTGATCATGTGAATGCTGCGATTGACTCTTTATAGATACGTTACATTTTTCTGTTTGATTCATTGACTTCCAGGAGTCGCTAAAAATGCATCACTATGTACCTGATATTCTTCATGCAGTGTTAAATGCAATACACTCACTAACTGGGCCCAGAATTATTTGAAGACATTTTATGATATTTAATTTTATGTGCATAAGCCAAGGGGTGGGAATCTATAAATTCTTTCCCTTTTCCCCACTAGACAAAGTGCTGATATTCAGGATTATACAGGAATCAGAGAAGATTGCCTGGTTACTGCTCCCATGTGTAATACGTGTGAGGATGTGTGTGTGTGTGTGTGTGTGTGTGTGTGTGTGTGTGTGTGTGTGTGTGTGTGTGTGTGTGTGTGTGTGTCGGAGTGAGGGATGGAGGTGGGGGGTGTATGCTTACGCTGAAGCAGCAGGGCTGACATGCACACACACCCTGATGAAGTGAGAATGAAATACGATCAGTGTATTCACGATAGAGGAGATTTATTGTGCGGCCCTTTGTGAATTTTCAAAGCAGCCATGGCACCCATTTGTAAGGACACAGCAAAGTGAATTGTTGAAAAAGAGTTACTTCAAAAGGCCCTTCAAAACAGTCATTAGTGAAGGGGATATTTCATAGACACTTTTGTCCTGATATTCTTGCTTAGAATTACGACTGGAATTATAAACAACAACCTGAACTTCAATGTTTAGGTAAATTAGATTTAAAAAAAAAAATTGTATTCTGGTGCAAATGTCATATAAAATCACATATATGTAGCCATTTTATAGCATGTTTATGCACCTAGCGTTTGTAAAATGGTTGTGAAATGTGACTGCTAAATGTCCTGCACATTTATGGGCTAACTGTCCTGCCATGAATAGGCTGTTTGCTAATCATGCCTGGAGTGTAAATCTTCAGAGCATATATGGAATAAAGGGAATATGACATGGACACTTGTCAAATTTTAAAACTCTCAGCCATTTAATTTGTTTATCATTAATATCTGTCTGCTTGATGGAAAGTTTGGGAAGTTGTTGAGTTATTTAGTTCATTTCGTTCTTCTGATCAGAAATAAAATAAAATGTTACATTTTCAATAAACAAACCCCCAACACGTCTACATACACAAATTTTGGCTTTATTTCCAGTAATGAAAATATTACAATGCATCTAAGGACATATTATGATAAACAGAATGAGCGGCTCACCTCTCACATCTTCTGGTCCGAATCGTGCGTTCTTTTGTCACGTGACTCTCATAGGCGCTATGCAGTGCATTACAGAAGAAACAGAATTGAAGGTTCTTCTCATGAGTCTTCTGGTCCGAGTCGTTCGTTCTTTTGGATCTATTTTACTGCCTAGCATCTAAGGGAGTCACGTGACAAAAGAACAAATGATTCGGACCAAAAGACTCATTTCTGTTTCCCGTACATAACCTATGCAGGTTGCGCATGCGTGGCCAGTAGAAAATGAATGAATCTCTGAGACTACTTGTTTTTCTGAATCAAATCAAAGACTCGTTCGAAAAAAGAACGAATCGTTAATGAACGACCCATCACTACTTGTTAGCCACTCAGTGACTAAAAGCTTTCAGGTAATTTTTGGGCATTTCAATACTGTGTGGATTGAACTATATAGCTTCAATGCCAGCCAAACATGTTTCAAAAATGCTTGTTTGTTCTAGACATGGCTTGTAGTGTATTAATGAAAGGGGAGAAATCTGGAGAAATCTGGTGGGGTGTTGTTGGGTTGAGGCAAGGGGTGCATCATTGGATCATTAGGTCATCTAAAAAATATTCACTTATATGCTTTGTTCTCGTTTCTCACTTTTGCTCCTTTTACACAGGAAAAACTCAAAGGTCCAGATTACCCGAGTGAGACTGGAGGATTCTGGGAACTACACCTGTGTGGCCGAAAACCCGCTGGGCAAGGATAACTCCACCAGCTACATCAACGTCCAAAGCAGTAAGAGCAGAACCCTGCTCCCTACTTGCTCAACTGAAGAGTTATTGGGGGTGTGGTCTGATTTTGTAGTGTCTCTCCTTTGTTGATTGCTTGGTGATAGCTTTGTGGGTTATAGTCCGTCAGCACTGACCCCCGATGCTTTGACAAACGTCTGCCTGTGGCTTTCTGGCTTGCACATTTGTCTATAAATTGGTGTAGATTGAAAAATTCCAGGTAAACACAAAGTGGAGATGGAAGGATGCCAGGTATAGCAAAAGGACAGAAAAAGGGTGGGCACAACACTGTGGGAGATTTACGCAAGGACGAAAAAGCAGACATGGAATTGCGTCAGGTGCCGTGTTAAGTGAGCAGGCACCGGACAAAGATGAATATCCACATGAAAGAGGAAGAAGAGAGAGAGATGAGAATAGAGTTGTTTAGCAGATTTTTCTCACAATTTTCTCCCTTTTTATTTCAGCCTTTTTGACAGATTTTGTGTCTGGCTGGTGAACACAAGCAGCGTTGTTTTGCGTGTCACTCAGTTTAGACTTCAAGCAGTATGGGAGAGCTTATAGCCAATTATGTCAACGTTCTGCAAAAACAGTCTTGGATAGTGCATGGAATGAATCAGTGGTGTTTCAGATTTGAGGGCTCGGGGCTTGACTGTATAAACATATGCAATGTCTGAAATCACTCCCTCACTCACTCTGTCCTTCCTTTTTTACTGCTTGTTTTATATAGGAAACTGTATAGGACAAATTAGGACTCTCAAAACCTTGCATTATGACATTCTGTTGCATGGCTTTTTGTTGCATCAACAGGTTAACTAGTAGCTTGTAGGTGAAAACACTGAGTCAAAGAGAAAATCATATAAAAGGTCTCTATACACCAGTAACAAATACCTGTTCTCCAAGTTGTCTAAATTAAACATTTAAAATTATACACAATTCTAAATGGTAAATACACAAATTAGCTTAGTGTATTTATAACTAAAAGTTCAAGGAAACAGTGTGGATTGATTGTCCACTTGATTTACACTGATCAGCCATAACATTTAAACCATCTGCCTAATATCGTGTGGTCGCTTTTGAGGGGCTTCCGTATTGAGGCAAGACCTCTGAAGGTGTGCTGTGGTATCTGGCAGCATGGTGCTACTTTGAGTCCACAGATGCTCTATTGAATTGAGATTTGGAAAAACTGGAGGTGAAGTCCTCAATTCATTCTTAAACATTTTTGTGCAGTGTAGTTGGGCAGATTATCCTAATATCCTGATAAAAAAAGGCTCCTGCCATTAGAGAATACAATTTCTATGAAGAGGTGAACCTGCTTTGAAACAATGTTCGGTAAGCTGGAATGTGTCAAGGTAACATTTACATGAAAGCCAGTACCCAAGTTTTCTCAAACCTCCACCAGCATTTCTTCTTACCATAATGCATCTTGGTTCCATCTCATCCCCAGGTAAGCAACACACACACACACACACTAAATAAAATTATTCTTTACATCATTAGTCTTCTTCCATTGCTCCATATTCCAGTTCTGATGCTGATGTGCACATTTTTTATGAGCTTTTGGGAATGGACATGAGGCAGTATGGGACTCTGACCTGTCTTTGGCTATGCAGCTCCATGCACAGCAAGCTGCAATGCACTGTGTGTTCTGACACCTTTTTAATCAAAGTCAGTATTATCTTTTTCAGCAATTTATCCTGCAGGAGCTTTTCTGCGGGATTGGACCAGATGGACTAGCCTTTGCTTCCCACACGCATCAGTGAGCCTTGCGTGCCACGACCCTGTCCCTGGTTCACTGGTCGTTCTTCGTTTGACCACTTTAGTTAAATACTAACCATTGCATACTGGGAACACCCCAGAAGACCTGACATTTTAGAGATGCCCTGACCCAGCTGTCTAGCCATCACGATTTGGCCCATGTCAAAGTCCCTTAGAGCTTCACGCTTGCCCATTTTTCTTACTTACACACATTTTTCCTGCTTTCAACATATATCCCACCCTACAAAAGGTGTCATAGTGATGAGATAACAATATTATTCATTAACCCTTTCAGTGGTTTTAATGTTATGGCTGAATTAATTTTTATACTACAAAGTATTGTAAAGAATTGTGGATTATATTGTTAGAGAGTCAAACAAAAGACTTAACAATTCTATTACTAACAAATTACACATAGCCAGAGTTCAGACTTTTTTTTTTATCCTAGTTTAAAAATCACCCTGCCTGTCTAGGCTACACATTTACATTTACAAAAGCCAACTTAAAACTGAGAGAGTATTCAACTGAACGAATGAGGGTTATGGGGCTCATAGACCTGACTGTGGCAGGTTAGCAGTGCATGAATTTAAACTCACCACCTCTTGATAAGTTTCCTGAAACGAAGAAAGAACCTCAAGTCCTACATTAGAACTCCGCAGTTCAAATCAATCTATGTTGGAGAACCCTAAGTTAACTGGGTGGTAACAACCGAAATCATTTACTTTTCTTTAGTAATGAAAATCTACTAGTCTCTGTGTAGCTAAATAGTTTTTGCTTTTCTTAAAGTTAATATGTTGCATGACATAGTCTATAGCGTAACCAGAGGAAGGTGACTTTTCCATATCACAAAGGTGAATATAGTTGCAAGCAGTGATGAGCGGGCCCAAGCACCTGTGCCATTACACCTTAACACCCAGCATGTTAAGACTTCCAAAAAAGACAACGCTGCCCAGGTGCACCTGTGTGCCTTTTGAGTACATTAAAGCCTCTAAAAAGCCCCAGTTACTAATGTCACTCACTGGGTGCCAAGTTTGGTGGCGCAAGTGCTTGGGCCGGTCATCGTTTGTGTAGGATGTGTAGTGTGTGTGTATGTGTATGTGTCTGTAGGATGTGAAGTGTGTGTATGTGTGTGTCTGTATGATGTGTAGTGTGTGTTTGATGCGTAGTGTGTGTGTGTGTGTGTGTGTGTGTGTGTGTGTGTGTGTGTGTGTGTGTGTGTGTGTGTGTGTGTAGGATGTGTAGTGTGTGTGTATGTGTGTGTGTGGTATGTGTGTGCCCATATGGAACTCTTTGGATTACCTTTTGTTGCAGTTCCCCTTTTAACCACTAGAATAATAATATAATATAATATAATATAATATAATATAATATAATATAATATAATCTTTATTTGGAAGAGTGGAAAGGTGCGGAAATTGCCCTCTTGAAATGCAGGTTTTAGATCGTTCTGTTCACACACAGTCTGACTGCATTACATCCGAATTCATAAACCCTGATCGGAGAACCGGACACCGCAAACCTAACCAGATGTACAGTATGAATACAACACCGTCCTGCACACAATGCATGCACTTCAGGTCTCTTATACATAAAGTGCTCAGTTGTCTCTTGAGTGTTGTAGAATTATCTCTCTGTTTAATTTTCTTTAAAAAATATTAATACAGTAAGTATGGATCCTATACACAGCAAAACCAGTGTTAGTGATTGCAGCAGCAAGAGCCACAGAACAAGTATTGTTTTGAAAGTGAAACAAAAAGGTTATTGAACAAACAAAGGTAGAAAAATAATTTAAATATATTGCGTATGATTTAGACATTTTGCATTCTTACTCTATAGCTCTACTGCAGTATCCATACAGCTTTGCTAAGTATCAATTGTCTAGTACTATACTGTAATATGATGATCGCACAATACATGTACTGCATAATATTCAGTTTCAAAGGATCGTGAGCGTTAAAGGGCGCATACCTGTACATCTCTGTCATTTGCATACTGTCAATGCTAGGTTCCCTTCGGCTGCTTCCTGATGTAATGGTTTGGCAATTACAGTTGTATAGTATTTTTTTTTTTTTATCTGGGAAGTTATTTTATGCCGATCATTGTTTGACAAAGCAATATGTGTACAATTTCCAAGCATCAGCAGGAGGTTCCCTGGTGGACCTCTCACTGATGAGACCCGGGTTTCCGACCTGCTCAGCCATTTTCAGAGAAAATAAATAGCATGAGCAATTTTAGAATGTTATTTTACTAGGGAACTAAAAATTAATTCTATTAATAAACATTGTTTTGAAGTCATATTTACAGCATTGTGATTTGGGTCATTCGTTGAATGTTATTCCAGGGTCATATAGTTAATGGTGGTCCACAGTTGTTTTATCGAAATTATTTTAAAATTAAAAACAACCCAATACCACAGGTGTCCCAGTGTGCATAATGTTGTCAAATTAACGTTGCCACAATATTTTGGCAACCAAAATTTTTCTTCTGAGTTGTAAGTGTGAAACTTTTAGAAATTTTTACATCGTTGAAAATTTATTTTTGTTTAAATAACTGGTCCTTTAACAGTATCTTTTTAAAAATATTTTTATACAGTATATACACTATCCACTAGGCCCTATTACCAGGTGAGGGACCATATATGGTGACATAACAAACCTTAAAAGGAAACATAAAAATGACAGCAATGAAAATTTGGGGGGGAAAAAACCTCACAAAACTAAAACGTCTTGGAAAAAATCTAGAAATTGTGAAACTGCCCTATAAAGGGTGTAACGTGTTTAGTGGGGCAGGCCAGGACACAGATAATGGGAACACCTGGGTAGGAAGAAGTGCTCTTTTATTTAGTGAACACATAAGAAAAAATTGCAGGTTAGGGGAAGTTACTCAGCAAGGAGTGGTTGAGATGGTAGCTTAGAGGCCTTTGAGAATAAGAGCAGCCATTCTTGGGCAGTTTGTCCAAAGTGCATAGAAGAAGAACTGTAAATCTTGCGTTCAGGAGATTCTACTGGCCTGGTCAGTGTTGGTTGGGCCCTTTTTTGGGTGCTGTTGAGGATGGTAGGTGCTGTTCTGTTTCTGGCTAGAGTGAGTTGAGGCGCCTTACCACTTTTGTGCATGAGGAGGAGCTGACCATGGTGCTGAATACATGCTGCGTTTTCTTCTACTTGATTGCGTGCTAGGGTAACACATTATTTCTCCAAAACAAGTATATATAAAGATGTTTAACCCAGTGAAAAAGTAAAAGGCACATTTATTTAAACAAAAGAATGTACAAAAATACAAATGTACAAAAAAAAAATAATCTCATGGGAAGTTACCAATTGTGGTTCTTCACCCAATAAAGGATGAAAAGGGTTATAATTATTTTTATTGTATTTAAAGAGCACTGTAAGTGAATCAGGACAAAATGAAGATTATTTTTTGTTTAAAATTATTGGTGAGGCTCTTTGCTCCATACACTATAGAGTATTCATCTCTCACCTTGCAGCACAGGTCGGTTTCAACCTTCTAAATACTGTATTTTAGCCTGTGGTGTATAGGAAATAAGAAATTGACAAACAACAATGTATTGTATTGGTAAAGTTTTCTGTGAGAAACATTTGATGAGAATGTATGGAAGGAGTCTCTAGTGTCAGCTGTTTGTATCAGTCAAACAGAGATTCTGGCTAGAGATAAATGAGGGCTTTGAGTATCATCACTCTACATCTAACTTCATTTTTTATTTTTGTTGGTGAGGGAAAAAAGTCTATAACTGTTGTAAGTGATTTTGTAGACATTGCATAACATTATGTGTAGCAATTATATACCGATTAAAATGTACATATGATGTCTTGGTATTTCGGAATAATGAATTGGTAGCGCTTGTAGACTGCTGTGGCATGAGGGGTGGGGAGTTTTTCCAACAATATGCCTACAGAATAGATACTGGCAGTCTCTCTCTCTCTCTCTCTCTCTCTCTCTCTCTCTCTCTCTCTCTCTCTCTCTCTCTCTCTCTCTCTCTCTTGTCAGTGTTTTATTTTATGTACCTGAATACTTTCTTCTCATTTTTTCTAGCACCACAGCTTTAATATGTTTTTTTAAATTACTTTTAATGATACTGTTTCTTCCTAATTAGATTGTAGTTTAGTCTGTACAGTAGTTTTTTTCCTGAGGTTTTTGTTGTTGTTGTGGTTTTTCCTCTATGTAATTTTTTTCATTATTGCTTTTGGTTGCATTATTTTCCCTCACACTACCCATGCCTTAATTTAGTTAATGTACAAACCAGCCTTCGTTCTGCTACAGCCGCACTACTGTAGTCATACATCTCTCTGGTGCACTCTCCAGAGCCTTGCTCATTTCTTGATGCGCCATAGACCTGTGTATGTGTGTGTGTGTGTGTGTGTGTGTGTGTGTGTGTGTGTGTGTGTGTGTGTGTGTGTGTGTGTGTGTGTGTATTGTTGCACTCTGCTCTGCTGTGTAGAAGAGGTTGATCAAACATTTTTACAGAGCTGCACTCGTCTCAGCCTTTCTTTCCTTTTTTTCTTATCCTCACACTCATTCCACTATCCAGGATTCCATTTACAGTGACACACAGAGAAGGACTAAGTGGATGAATGGTGCATACGTATGAGATGAGGAAAAGCATAGAGAGATACAGAGAGGAAAAATGATGTATAAAGCAAGAGGACTCCTATGGCCTCCTCCACTCCAAGGGGTAATAGGGGTCATTAATAATGTGAGCTCTGTTCTGCAGTTTAGTCTCTGCTAAAGGTTAAAACTGTGTCTGTGTGAGTAGCCGTGTTTGTGTGTGTCTATGTGTGTGCGTGTGTGTGACAGAGAGAGAGAGAGAGAGAGATGGCTAGAGATGGCTCTCAGGACTAATGAAGATAAACAGTGTCATTTTGGCACATTCTGCACTCTAGGAGTAGACAGCATTTGGGGCCATAACTGTATAGATATCAGACTATACATAACAACACACACACACACATACACACACACAAAAACCATCGAGAGAGAGAGAGAGTGAGAGAGAGCAACAACAAGCTATAGAGGGTCACTAGGGCAGAACTCTGCAGTATTATAGTGTGTAGTGTGTGTATGGTTGTGTGTGTGTGTGTGTGTGTGGTTGTGTGTGTGTGTGTGTGCGCGCTCATGCAAACTACTTAGAATAGTAGATGGACTCAGCAGTGACCTTGAGAGGCTTCTTATTAGGTGTGTATGTGTATCTTTGTGTGTGTGTGTGTGTGTGTGTGTGTGTGTGTGTGTGTGTGTGTGTGTGTGTGTGTGTGTGTGTGTGTGTGTGTGTGTGTAAGAAAAAGAGTGCGAGAGAGAGAGAGAGGGAGGGAGAGAGAGAGATAGAAGTGTGATGTGAAACACAGATGGGCTCTAGATTCAGGATATTCTACATACTGCTACAAGAATGCCAAGGGTCTGCCAAATATTGTTAATGTGAAAGCCACACACACACACACACACACACACACACACACACACACACACACACACACACACACACACACACACACACACACACACACACACACACACACACACATACTCACACATGCACACACTATGATCCTTTCCTCGCACAAACAGATACAGTGGAACCTTTTGCATTCTGTATGAATGACTGGGATCTGATTTACATTCAAAGTCCTGTGTAACTCCCAAAAAACAAAGAAATTACTGTAACCTACAGAGACAAGCCTTTAAAGAAGAAATGAGCTAGCAGTCCTTTTGCCATTTACGATGGTAGTGCCCCTGTAATACAGACCCCTTGACTTGAGTTTTAAGCCATGTTACGAACATTAGGAAAGTTTGCATTTTAATGTGTTTTTAATTTGTGAACAATTTTCATTTTGAATAGACATGCTGGCACCGTTCTGTACATTATGAACCACTCTTAAAGACCCGTGGATAACTCTAGTGAAGAATCTGCTTACAATATGTGTAAACGCTTATATGCAGTAAATGTCATTCACTACAAAATGAAGCAAGTTCTGTACCTGTTGCGGTCCTGTCTGCCCTAAAAATGCCCAATACGCAAAATGAAATGTTGGATGCGTTTCTAAATCTGAGTTTGTATAGATTGCTGCATTATTAAAAATAACTTTGGAAATGCGAAGAAGCCAAAGACTTCAAATTGTATTGTGTTTAAAGTGTGGTTTGAAATTGAAAAGAAAAGAAAAATGCAGGAACAAATTCCCTACCTTATTAAAGAAGTTCTTGCACATCTACGAGGGTGAGTCAAAAATGATCCGCACTCTGGCTGTAGAATTTATTTTAATTAACGTTTAGAAAAGAAATATACATCATTTCTTGACATAATTTTCTTGCTTTTCAATGCATCTTGTCCAGCTGCCAACAAGCTTTCATCATATTCCTTCATTAAAAAAATGTTTTCAGCTGAGCTGAAAGCCAAAAATGCACTTTTGTCTTCACTTCTTCATTGAAAGTAAACCTTCATCTTTGTCCAGGGTTCAAGATCAGGACTATGGGGAGTATGCATATTTGATATACTGTATATAAAATTATATACAGTACTGTTTATATGGAAAAATAATGTTTTTACACTTATAGATGTGTTTTATTAATCTGCAAAATCAAAAGACCTCATTTGAGGTCTTTTGATTGTGATAGAACTTAAATGCCTCTCATATGTAGAGGAAAAAATATTATGATTATCATACAGTATTACAGTACACATAAACATCTTAGAAAACACTTTTTCATATTTTAGTTAATAATTGATTTTCTAATTGAATATGGAAAAAACAAACAAACTACTTGATTAATTTCTGCAGGCATTACGTACAGTAGTTTCAACAGCTCTTGTTTGTTATAAACTATATTGTGGGATTTTTTTGTATAGGAAGCAGTTTGAGGTTCAGCCTACGAAAAGCTAAAAATAACAGATGTTTAAGTGGATACGGGGTTGTATACAGTATTGTTGAGAAATGTAGACTATAGGTAAATTCCAGCAATATGACACCTTTCTGTAGGTAAACAAATAGTTTTTTTTTTCATATTTTGTGTTTTATACAATAAAGGCATACAGTAGTGTAGCACTGGGTCAAAAATGAACAGATTAATATCACTATTTACATTACATTAACAGTAACATTTTAATACATCAGTTTTAAGAAATCTCACAGTCCCAACAAATAAGCATTAACAGATACAGTTTACTTTTTGGTTAAGCTCTCTTGCCATATCTTCAACAATCATTCTTTTATTAATTTTTTAAAATATATATATTGTATATTGTTTATATTAAATATTCTTTTCTTATATATTGTTTATGATTTGTTTCTTTGTCCTCTCCCTCCTTGCACCTGTGCTCTGTCTCTCTCCACTCCCCCCATTTTCCTCCCTTATTCTCCTTCCTTCATGTGTCCCGAGTGTTCTGTGCCCTTGTGTCGTCCTGTCAGAGTGGACACGGCTATGAAAGACCGCTGAATATCCTGAACGCTGTGGCGCTCCAGCGCGCACCCTCACCATGACTCGTGCTCCAGTGCTCTTTCTGGGTGTGAGTCACGGCTGTCCTGCTTGTCCCCATCCATCCCACAGCTAATTTAGAGAGAGGGAGTGGGCTGTACAAGTGGAGAGAATAAACAGAGACAAGCTGCAATGGTGACTCCATTCTAGGTCATTTTAAAAAATAATGATGAAAGCAGTGAAAATGGAGAAGCCATGTTAAAAAAAAAAGAGTTGTCTTTCTTTCTTTTTGCTTGCATAAAGAGTTTAACAAGAAGCTAAGTCGCAGACTTGGTCCTGTCTGACTACAGATCTCTGTTCTCTGAACACAGATGTTAGTTTGAGTCTATACACTGCTATCCTTCTCATTTTTTTTCATATTCTCTACTTGAACAGGATTTGACCTTTAGCAGATAGATGTTATTGTGTGTTGGTCTCTTTCTCTCTCTCTCTCTCTCTCCCTCTCTCTCTCTCTCTCTCTCTCTCTCTCTCTCTCTCTCTCTACCCCCCTCTCCTTCATTCTCTCACTCCCTCTGCTTCTGTGTGTCAGTGTGTGTTGATATATTCGTTAGCTAATTAGGACGAGGTTGTTCTGTTTCTCCCCTAATGCAAGTCCAGCACTGAGAGCTACTTACAGCACTGCTCTGCTGAGACACACCTGCCAATCACACCTGCTGCTGGGTTGCTTCATTTATTCACCAGCCACTTCCAAGCACATGCACATTCTCTCTCTCTCTCTCTCTCTCTCTCTCTCTCTCTCTCTCCTCTCTTTTTTCTCTCTCTCTCACACACACACACACACACACACACACACACACACACACACACACACACACACACACACACACACACACACACACACAATTAAGATCATTATGAAACACACACTCACACAGACTCTGCACACAGATTGGCCTCTAGCACCTGTGTCTTGGAGGAGGTTGCACTATATATATATTCCTTAAATGGGTTTAAAATAAATTCCTTAATATCACATTTATTAATTCATAATACCATGGTTATATTTGTCCCTCTATGTTGTGCCTAAGTTTATTCTTGATGTTGTATTCGTTGGGTTAGAATCGGTAGTGAGGATGCTAAAGCTATCCACAGCTGACGTCTAAGGTAGCATAATTGTCCATGCTCTCTTGGCTCTCTCTCTCTCTTCTGCCAATCAAATGATGCTAGTCAGTCTTTGGGTTCAACATTGCAGGGTTGAGATCGCCACCCATGTAGGTTCTGCAGGGTCCGTCCTCAACGCGGATCTTGCAGTCGCGGCCAGCCAGCCCCGTTACAGACAGGAGTCAAATGCGATCATTGGTTGTCATTCCTCCGGTAACGTCAATGCATAGCGTCAATGCCAGCCTTTTCCTCCTCAGCGAGTGGATCACGAAAGCTGGCTCCCTGCAGAAAATCCTGGGAGCAGTTCTTGCACTCTTACAGCCACTGTCCCATTCACAGTCCGCCCGCCTTTAAAGTCCCTGGGGTGCATGGCATCACATTTCCATTTTACATTTTAGCCATTTGGCAGACGCCCTTATGCAGAGCGACTTACCTTTTTATCTCATTATACATCTGAGCAGTTGACGGCTGAGGGCCTTGCTCAAGGACCCAATAGAGACATAGACCAATGCCTTAACCACCGAGCTACCCCTGACCCTTCATCACCCCACCCACATGCCACTTGCGATTTACATCCAAGATGCTTCTCCTAAATTACCCCGAGCTAAGCTCCACTCCTTGCTTTTAATGACCGGAGCTAGGTCCATTGATGGTCATCTCCTGCCAGCTATGCCATATTTAGCAGCCCTGTCCCAGCCACACCTGCTGAAGGGGAGGCCACATGCCAAGTGAGCCCTTTGGAGTGAGTGAGGAGCGGAAAATTATTTAGGCTCACACCCAACTCTGTGACAATGGGCTAAAAAGTTTCCTCTTTAATGCTGTTCTTCAGTTTTATGTTTAAATGTATTCACTAACCCCATAAATGTTTAAATGCATTTGTCATCTAAATTGTCTACCTTGTGGGGCCTTGAGCCTATTCAAGAGAACTTAGGGCACAAAGCTGGGCACTGTGTAGATGGGGTGCCAACCCATCACAAGGCATAAGCAAACACTCCCACAACCAATCATAAATTATGAGCAATTTTGAAAAAAAAAACAAAAAAAAAAAACAATCAACCTATATTGCATGGCTTTGAACTGTTGTAGGCAGCTGAAGGACCTCGAGGAAACAGCACCGAAATAGAGGAGACACAGCTGGGAGGTGAGATTCAAACCCCCAACCCTGAAGGTGTGAAGGAACAGTGATAACCTCCAAGGCATTGTGGCACGTTTAAAGCACCGTTTTTAAAAATCATAGTTTGGCAGTACCAGTCCAGTTCAAAAACAACAAAACAATGTAAAACATAAAACCCCATATTATTCCTGTACCTTCAAAATAAATGTCTTCCAAAGACTAGAACTAGACAAGGATCAAAGCGTTCAGTTTGTCCTACAAAACACTAACAGGCATCAGTGTGCACATTTTTCCTCCATTTTTTTTTGTAATATTCTGTTTTCTATTGGTACATTTATGTTCTTTGGTTGATACTTGATACATTTCGAAATTCCTATTTCAGGGTTTTATGTTGGAACCAGCAAGCGGTGTCTCTAGAGTATACCACTTTATAGGCTACAAGAAGAATTGTGAATACAATATGCTTGAAATTAAAATTCCAATGTTGTAAAACTGTAGAAAACTCTGCTTACTATAACGTTATATGGTAATATGTCTGTGGGCTTCCGATATGACTTCCCTTGGCAGCATAGTCAGGACTTACTGTATCTCCTCTCCTGCCTACAGGGGAAAAGGGTTTCCCTGGAAATATCCAGCGGATCCATTTGTTACTTCACTGGAGAATTCCTATTATGAATGCGGCACGTGAACACCTGGGATTGCTCGAAACGTCTCCACCAACATTTCTCTCTGATAGTCTTATGACATAGTCTTTTATAGAAGCTCTTATCTCATCCAAGACAATAGCTTGAGGTCTTTCTAAATGGCACCACACATTTATATTCTTCTCTCTTGCCCTCAAGTGGTTGTTTGTCTTCTTCTCCTTTTACCCACTTTTCTTATTCTTGCCTTAAACAAGATCATTACAAAATGTACTTATATTATAGCTGATTATGCATATGAACGGTTTTTAACATGTACAGTAAGGAGAGCTACAAGGCATCAACATGTTTAAAAGATATCAACCTCCAGTTTGTCCCTGTAACCATTATAAAAGCTTTTTTTATTATTATTTATAGTGTATAACAAATGAAAAATATATATTTGTTGATTTTTTTTTCACAATTTAATTCAAAAATGAAACTCATATATTCTAAATTTATTACATGCCAAATGAAATATTTCAAGCCTCTTAATTTATAGCTCATGAAAATCAAAAATCCAGTATCTCAAAAATATTAGAATATTTCCTAACATGAGTCAAAAATAGAGAAATTATCGACTTCTGACAAGTTTGTTCATTTATGTACTCGGTACTTGGTCAGGGCTCCTTTAGAATTAATTAATGCATGAATGCTGCATGGCGTTCAGCCTGTTTCACTACTGAGACATAATTGAAGACAAGGTTCCTTTGATATCAGCCTTCAGCTCATCTGTATTGTTTGGTCATCTTCCTGTTGTCCAGGTTCAGGTCAAGCGAGTTGGCTGGCCAATCAAGGACAGTGGAATCATGATCAGCAAACCAGTTATGGGTAGTTTTGACACTTTGCACAGGTGCTAATTCCTGCTGGAAAAGGAAGTTGGCATCCCCATAAAGCTTGTTAGCAGACGGAAACAGGAAGGTCTCAAACATTTTCCTGGTAAATGGCTGTGTTGACTTTGGATTTGATAAAACATAGTCGACTAAATAGGTGATGACATGGCTCTCCAAATGGTCACCAACTGTTTAAACTTGGGCACAGAATTTCAAGCAACTTGGATTCTGTTCCAGATTGTCTTTGGTTCAGGAGTGGCTTGATACTAGGAATGAATTGGCTTTACTTGACAGTCTGATGACTATAGTCATCCCTGTTGCTTGTGCACATTTTCCTATCAACTTTCCATGAAAATGCTTGGATAAAGCACTCAATGATCATTTGGACAACTGTCAAGTCAGCAGTCTTCCCCATGTCCCCAGTCTTCCCATGGTTGCATGCACTAAACTATATTGAGAGACTGCAAGATATACCGCATTTGTACTGTATGAATAGAAATGTACTCAAATGCCTACATTTCTAGGATAGCATATGTACTATGAATACTGAACATTTAAAAATCGATTTCAGGGGAAAATCTAATTAAATTAATATTCTTTCCTGCAAAATGTATTTTTGTATTCTATATATAACACAGACACAAATAGACAGTCTGTACTCCATTCTACATACAACTACAGATAACCTATGCAATTTGAGTGCTAACATAGCACAAATCCTATTCATTTGTACCTCTATCAGCATAGGACCAGATCTACTAGCAGACACTGAATCTGCTCATAGACTGGATATTTCAGTAGAAATATCACTGCATCTTAGCAAACTTAGTTATTATTGTTTGCTTCTTGCCTACAGAAATAGGACATTCTAGTAACTTTGGGAAATCAGGCCATCTAGAGCTTGTGAACTGAGATACGCTTTTGAGTTCACTGAGGATTTCCCTGGATGTGAATCTGTGTATCTCCGTGTATGCAAGTTATTTTTAAAAAATTGTACTCAGAATAAGTTAGGGGGCCATGTTAGAACAAGGCGTTGTCAGGTAATTAATGTTACACACATACAGTGATATCCAATATCTATCAAATGCTTGACAAATAAACAAGGCTGGAAAGTGCATTCTATCACAAGGTGCTGTCAGTGGAATGATGTGTGCCAAGCTGCACAGTCACTTAAAATCAGCTACATCTATAAATTCTAATGAATTTAAGTCATTCATTCACTCAAATCCTTTTATTACCAAAAACAGTCCAGTTAGGTTGTTTGTCATTTGGTGTAACTTTTACTTTGGACAATATGCACTCAGGATATCTATTTTTAGTTTCTAAAGGATGATAGAGTAAATGATCCATACTGTTATTTTTCATTAGACCTGGGCTGGATTTCACATGCACCTTCTCAGTCGTTTTCCCCGGTGAGTTATAGATTTGTTTATCAAATGGAAATCAAACATACTGTAGGATATGTTTGACTCTGTGCAATCATCTGACACAACAGTCACTGCTACAGTAGGCTGCATGAATTGATAGTCTGGGCTAGAATGAAATCAGCTTCAGCTTCACTGCTGAACTGTAAATCATTCTGTGTATTTTTCTTATGGTTATCGGTGGTGCTGTTTCTTTGGTTCCAAAAAAGTGTAAAATAATTAGTTTTGAGATTTTTGAGATAACTTTAATAGTAATAGCAAGAAGAGAGTAATAGAATATAAGTCTAGAAGAATAATAGTAGTAATAGTAATAATAATAAAGCTAAACATTACAATGATGTATTTTTATCTTTAAAGATCCAGGAGGTTAGGACAGCCCATTTCTACCAGCAGTCCCTGCCAAATACAGCACACATTAGCGAACCTTGCCATCCTAAAGACTTGTAAACATGGCATGACTTGACTTTTACTGATTCGATTAAGGGAAGGAAAAACATTTCAGGATGCTACTTGATAATCTATTCATGTTTCTACATTTTATGTAGTCTGTTGACAGATTTAATGGGAAAATCCGGTCAAACAAGACCTGTGATTTTCCTGAGTGGTTTACATGGAAATACCTTTTATAAGATTTGTTTGAAGTTTGAAGTCTTTTCATGTGCGGTGTACGTAAAGGCTTTTGTTCTTGTTCTGTGTCTATTATTGACCCATAAACATTTCATAATTTTTCTGTAGTCTTGATCATTGTTTTCTTGCTTCAAAACAAGGACAATTGGTAACTTAAGTCTGCCAAATCATATTATTTTTGTTCTGGGCTCTGGGATAGCCTTTGTTTCAGCACCTTGGGGCTGTTCCTTAATTCTCCACAATTCGAACATCTCATTTTCCCACTGAAGGTATGAAATAGACATATTGCTAAATAGACATATATGGCCTTTCTATGGCCCAACAATGCAGCATGCATTAATGCATGTAGCTGTGACTTGGGTTGGCAAGGGTTGAATGGTGTGATGGTAAAATTGGTGTGTTGGTGTGATGGAGTTAAATTGTTTCATATTAACATTTATTTAACAGGTTTTGATAGATGTGTTGCAGCTCTTTTTGTTATGCTTTTGTGAAATTATGTTTACGGATTGTCTACCTAAAAACTTTTTAAGTGCTTTACGTGGAATTATCACTTTAACCAGAAGATGAACTGTTTAGATTTTGGAATTGATCCAAACAATGGGAAAGTCACAGCAAGGTCAAATGTCTGAAACAGTTTTTCTTCTGTCTGAAGTAATTTTGTGGGGATTTGGGGCATACAAATTAATAACAAGTACTGGACGAGTTTGCAGTGCTGAAATCTACGTTTTTAAAGTAAAGTTTTATGAACTGCATGGAATGTGTAGAATGTGTATAAATTCAAATTTTCACGTAGTGTTTCTAGTGGAACTGTGTCACTACAATGGCAATAAATCTGACATGTTTGGTATTTAATTTGTTTTGTTTGACAAGTTTTATGATTTTTTTATTTTTATTGGCACACGGACTAATTTCCATTTCGAAGCCATGCGAAAATGTTCTTCACGTGCTTGGCTGGTGCCCTCTGGGTGCTCCTGTTTCCTCTCACAGTCCAAAGACATGCAGATTAGGCTAGTCTAATAGTTTTGACGCTCTTAAATTGAACAAATGCCATTTTGTCCTTGGGTCTTGTTCTTTTTAATATGAGTTTCCCTATAGGGGAAAATGCAGCTCTCAAAAAACTTGGATGACACCTTCACTTGCACGGTTCACGGACATTCTTTTCTAACCACAAATAAGCGACTGGAAGGAAAAAGGGTTTTTAAAAAAAAGGCTTCTGTCCAAATAAATTAGTAGCATGATCATGTTATTTTATTATGGTAGCATGAAATTAGAGTTCATTACTTATGATTTATGGCTTTCAAAAGCACGGGCAATACCTTACCACATGTGATCTCCTCACGTCCAAACGACACAGCTTGAAGCTATACGGTGTGCTGATATTCTGTGGCATCCCTGACCTGATGGCCAGACGGCTCCAGAATGACTTGGCAGTGTGTAGAGCTCGGCCTGCAGCATGGTCATGATACTGTAGTGTGTGTGTGTGTGTGTGTGCGCGTTTTGTGAATCTTTCTGTCCTGAAGCCATATTGTAAGGAAAAAAAATTTGATCGTGCTTTTTACATAATTGTGTTATGAAATATGGCGCCGTATGTCTTACGAAAGATATACAGATATACAATGTAATTACAGAAATCTTCACACCATTTTCCCATCAAAGTAGATGAGTTATGAAGTGTTGGACGTGCCTCTGGCAAGGGTATCGTTGTCGTTTTTTTTTTTTGCTTTTGGGCTTGTGGTGACTCACTCCTTCATCTTCATTACTCAGTGAGAGCAATACCACCCTGTTTCACAACTGATTGCCACACACGCTGATAATTATATATGTGTTTTTCTCCACAGTAACTACCACGCTGTCTCCGGGCTCCAGCCATGCCAGAAAGTGCAATGAGACGGAAAAGGCATACTGTGTCAATGGTGGTGACTGTTATTTCATACACGGTATAAACCAGCTGTCCTGCAAGTAAGTCACGCCCACCCCAGAGTGCCAGGTTCTAATCATTCAGCCTCTCCGTATTGGTGTGATATGTTTTAATAGATTCTATAATTGTTAACTTGTTGTTACCATACGTAGATTTTACTTACACTGCCTGTCAAAAATTTGAGGACACCTTGCCTTTTCATTTTTTAAATTTCTATACTAGAGACATGGTTTTTTTTTTTTTGGAGAATTCAGTGTCAGTGTCAAGTCAATGATGTGCGTAATAGAATGACCTGTCCTGTGATTCATTCATATGGAAAAAAAGAAGAAGAAGATTGACGGGATTGACAAAAAATTCCATTGCATGGACAATGTTCGTTTCAGGCTTTGATTTAGACCGTTCTCATGCTCATGCACTTTCCTGTGCTTGCAAGATGTTTCTAAATCAATGGCTCGATTTTGTCGCTTTTGATGCTTTGGAAGCTGAGAAAAAAGAGAAAGCTCCCAGTTCAAAAGTTGTTACACAAGGTTGATGTTAGTTGACATCTCCAACAATTTTACCCCGGTACTACAGAGCGGGTGAAAATTATCTAAGCAATATTGAATGTCTGTAGAACATTGCCGACCTTATTTTCCTGTACCACCTAATTTTGCTCTTACTATGCGTGCATGATTAAAGGAGGAGGTGTACAGGTGTACAAAGCCTCGCACACTGAAGGATTTGGAGGCAGGATTCAGGAGGTTCCTTTAGACTTCCTTCAGAAGACCGTACATTCCATCTCTGGACGTTTAAGGAAACTGCTTGATGCCACATTGAAATTTTAAGATTTAAGTACATGTACAATTTTTTAAAAACAAATTTGTGTTAGAAATATTAGAAATATGCACTTTATTTCCAATTTTTTCATGCCTAGTTACTTTTCACCCTGTATTTTTCATTCTGGTGGCGGCACGTTGGTGTAGTTGTTAGCACTGTCGCCTTGCACCGCCAGGGTCCATGTTCGATCCCCGGCCAGGCTCGATTCCCGTCTCTGTGTGCACGGAGTTTGCATGTTCTCCCCGTGTTTGGTGGGTTTCCTCCCACAGTCCAAAGACATGTAGGTTAGGCTAATTGACGTTCCCAAATTGCCCGTAGTGTGTGAATGAGTGAGTTTGTGTGTGTGTCTGTGCCCTGTGATGGATTGGCACCCTGTCTAGGGTGTACCCTGCCATGTGCCCCAAGTCTCCTGGGATAGGCTCCAGGCCCCCGTGACCCTGAATACAGGATTAATTGGTATAGTTGGTGAGTGAGTGAGTGAGTGATAATACAGTATAATATTCTATATTGTTTAGATTCATTTTACATTTTTCCCAGTGGTTCTCATGATTAGAATATCTTGACCAATTGCATGTACACTATCCAGTGTTGAAAGCCATTTGAACCCACCCAAAGTTTCAACAGTCAGTTGTACAGTACGAAGGAAGATTCATACTGTAAAGATTTCAGGATGCATCGTTAATTGTTTTAAGTTATATATATTGTAATATTATTGTGATCATTTATTTAAGGAGGAAAAAACTAACATTTTGAAATTCTAGGTGTCTGCAGATATTGACAGGTAGTGTAGTTAATCAAAAGATTTGATCCAATTTTACATATCGCATGATGATCAATTTGTTTGATCTTTTATTTGCTAATCAGTTTCTTTCTAATAAAACTCACTTACCTTGTATGAGTCAAAGGCTCAATACCAATACCTCTTCTGTTGTTGTATTTGGATGTTTTTCTCCTCCTCCTCTTCCTCCTCCTCCTCTTTTCTCTCTCTCTCTCTCTCTCTCTCTCTCTCTCTTCGGTGATTCATGGTTGAACAGATCAGTCAACTCAAGTGTTATGTGTGATGACATTTCCTCATTCTGTTTGGACATGAAACCGGTGATGATTTAACTCCATGTGTAACATCATTATTGCAAGTAAATTTCCTTCATAGTTTCCCTGCCTCAAGGTATACAAGTAACCACTTTCAGGCTATTTTATTATTCTATTTTATTTTACGTTATTATTTTATGGCCCTCTCATTCATGTCTGGGAGCTCTGGGAGTTCACACACACACACACACACACACAGAAAAAAAAAATCCCATGAAGTTTCATGATGCTTAAAATAGACACCTTTTCCTCTCCTGTTTCATGGCGTGCTAGGAACACTGACAATATCTGTGTTCTCAGAGAGGCGCTTAAGACACTTCAGACACACACTGCTGAGTTCAATAGAGCCCAGTGCTGCATTTCAGGCCTCGAGAGGGAGATAGAATAGAAGACACTCTGAAATCAGCTACCCCATCTGGACGAGAGAAAAGAAGCGAAGAAAACAGACGAATGGTCTGCAATGTTCTCTGCTACCCCCCTATTTCTTCCAGTCACCCCTGCCGGGAAGCGAGCATGAAGGTGATACAGCGCTCTGCCTTTAGTGGCCATGTCGGAGCAGACGGCTCAGATTTACGATGCATCCGCTCTTATTGTGGTCTGTGATTAAGTACAGGGTCTCTGAGGGAAACCCCTGCATTAACTCTACTGTACAATCAATATTCCTTATTCACTACATAGGCAGTTGGACTGGTCAGGGCTCTTAGGCTTAATGAATGTATTTAAGAAGAGCAGTATTCTGATTTGATATAAAGCTTCATGGCAGGGAGAGAGGTTTGCATAGGCTCGCATTGATGCCCATTTCTTTAGATGACCTTTATTCTTTGTGTGCAATGCAGTGGTAATTCTGAGAGGGTCACCCTAAAATGTTAGCGCTGAAAACGCGTGCATGTGTATAATCAACCACAAGCACTATCGTCCCTGCGCGTATGTGCGTCAGCAACCCCGGAGCCAAATTAAATGCAGCAGTCCCGTTGACCTCTGCAGTAAATTCTGAAGAAAGGGGAATTCTTTGCTTTTAGGAACTCACAGTACATAAATTATAGAGGGGAAAAAAAGGGGGAGGAAAAGAGGAGCCCTTTTTGGCATCATTGCACTGCTTTTATGGAATTTATTCTGAATGGAAACATATTCTGACATCTTTATCATATTAAAGTTATGCTGGTTTCTGGCTTAAACGCACACTGGATAATTGGAAGTTTATGAGGAAGGCTAAGTGTAGTATATTGGTGAACTATGTTACATCAGCGTGAACCTTTCCTCGGATTTCACCATTCTGAAAAGAAAAAGAAAAAAAAACATCGTTTCTGACACCTCTGCAGTTCAGACCATCAGTCCTGCCAAAATGCACGGAGCAAGATTGTTTAAAACATATTGAATCTTTCACTGTTTTTTTTTTTTTCATCAGAGTATATTGAATGGCTGAAAGTATCCCAAACCAAAATGAAAATAATCTTCTTGGATGCATGAATGGAGTGAGAGAGTTTGGGCACTAAATACACGTTTCCCCTTTTACAAAAGAGTCCAAAAAAAAAAAAAAAAGGACAATGCTGAAAATGTGTTTGTGAGCTCTTAAGCCATCTAAGACAACTAGTGAAATTCGATAATAGTTATAATGGGTGTAGGTGGTACAGTAGTTATAGTAGATTGTTTTTATTTTCAGCTAATGTTAATTAAATGGGTGAATATGGCAATGCAATGTGATATTTAAATACTCAGAAATTTTTAATGATTGTAAACTATATTTTGCATAATCTATATGAAGTATATTAAGTCTGCAATCATCAAAAATGTCTGAGTCTCTAAATATCACATTGCAAGCAGTTAACTAGCTGGCTAGCGATTTGATCAAGCACACATGAACACAAAAAATCTTGGTTGAATTCATCAAAGGATTAATTTATATACAAAACACAGTGTATAAATTAAAGGATGTATAAAGAAAATGTAACTTTTTTATGGGCTCTCCACAGTGCAATAAAACAGCACATTCGAACAAGTGAACTACATGAACTTTGTGTTTTGATTCCTAGATCCTGGGATTTTTCTTAGAGTCAGTGTGTTTTCTCTGGACACCAAGACATCACATGGTTGAGACAAGCAGTTGTATTTCCCAAATTTAGCCTCGACATACTGTACTGTAGCATGAAAAGGCAGATGAGGAAAAAGAGCTAAGTTTAGATGGAAAAGCAAAGTTGCTCTGGATAAGAGCATCTGCCAAACGTCTAAATGTAAATGTAGAAATATTCCTGTATCCTGGCATTTTTAATGGAAGATGTTTTTTTTTTTTTTATGTAGAAATTTCTGAAATTCTGAGTTGATATTGTTGGATAACATTACATGCTCTTTGGGTAATTTAAGAATGAATGTGATAATCTTGCACAGGTGTACTATAAATGGGCAAGACTGAAACTGCAGCACGGAACAGTCAGGAAGCTCATGAGAATTCTGAATGGTCAAACAAGGACATTCCGAGGCAGTACTCTGACACCTGCCCTTCTGAAAATGTGTTTATTGACATGGACTAAAATGAGTATTCCCAGTCCCAGACTCCCTCCACAGGTCTTTCTTTAAATCCCACAGCGATCTTCACATCATCAAGCAGAACTACTTTGCCTGCGGCCTGTGCTCTTGTTGTTCTAATTTGGTGTTTCTCTGCTCCTTTTCTCACTCTCTCCCTTTCTCGACTCCCTTTCTCCTCTCCTCTCCCCCTTTCCCGTTTTGTGTCTGGTCCTCTCCCCCCGTCTCCTCTTCCTCCTCCCTTCCTCTTGTTCCCCTCCTTCTCCCTTTTGTGGGTTTGTTTTCCCTCCATCAGGTGTCCAAATGACTATACTGGTGATCGCTGTCAAACCTCCGTTATGGCCAGTTTCTACAGTATGTCCATTTCTTCTTCCTGTCTGTCTGTGTGCCTGTCTGTCTGACTGTCTGCTTACAAGCTGCATGCTGCGTATGAGGTGAATGCACGAATGTCTTTGTGTTTCTCCGTGTCTTTTCACTCCTTACTGTGTCTCCATTTTGTTGTTTTGTTGATTTGACTCATCAGGTACATCTAAAATGCAGATGAGATGAGAACTGAAGCCAAGTGAGAGGTTCACATTTTTTTTTTCCCATTTATTAAAATCTATTGTGAAAGATCCTTAAACTGTAGCACAGTAGGAGAGAGACCCAAATGATGCATATGTAGCATGCTTTATAATATAATGGCAGCCTTTTGTCTTTTATCGTCATGTCCAGAAGAAGATATTCTGATAATCGGAAGGAATTTGTCAGGAGTTGGTTCATCTAGATTTTTTTTTTTTTACATTTTTTTTGGCTGTTAAGTAATACAGAATAAAAAGAGGCACGCGAGGTTTTGAGAATCTGTACGAAAGGTAATCTTAATCATTAACATGGGAATGGTGTAATGTCTTGTGTGTTACAAGGCCAAAAGCATTATGCATGACCTCTAACCTTTAACAACCAGCATATCTGATTTATAACACTCACTGATTAAACCCGTCCATAGCTAATCAAAAGAATCTTGCATGCTCTGTTGTGCTACATGAAACCTCCACATTAGTAATAAGAGTTGAAGTCAAGTTACGTGTAACAATAAATAAACATACCCATTTTATTGCTTAACTAAAACTGAATAGTTGCCATATTCTCCATGTCTTCACTCATCTGTACTCAGCTGTGTCTAGACAGTAGCAGTTCTTTAATTTTTTCAATTTCTTTTTCAATTATATAATTTATATTTTATTCTATTTGATTATATGTTTACTAAACCCCCAGGATTTTAGTAAATATAACTCTAAATATAATTTTTGTGCCTGTCTGTGTGTTTGCATGAATCTGTGCACTTAAATATAACAATAATTTGTTTTCTAATGGGGAAAATGGAGTTGGCCACAGTATGTCTGCATTGTCTGTCTGTTACTGGAACTTACACCCCTTCACGTCAGTGTCTTGAAGCAAACAGAAACATAATAATTTAGCATTTTTGACCCATCGATCTGGACATCTTTATCTGAAACCTGTTTTTTCTTTTTTTTCTTTCTTTACATTGTCAACTTTCTGCATTGGCAGAGCATCTTGGAATTGAAATTATGGGTATGGAACTATTATTTGTTTGACTCTTAGTTTTAAGGCGTATCTTTTTTTTTTCTTCTTTTTTCTCTGTGCCATATTAAAATACTTACAGTGATCCATTAAAGTACTGAGGAAGACGTCCGTCGTTTAAAACACAGTAAAATGTACTATGCAAATACACTTAATGTGCTGTAATATGTGCATTGATATTCAGAGTTCTGGTAAGAGCTTAAGTAAAATATAGAATTTTTTTTTTAAAGATCTATTTATTTTTATAAATCAAAAGCACACATCTGATCATTAAAAACATCATCTCTACTCTTGCCACTGTCTGCTACAAGACTGGGAACAATTAGAACAATTAAAGTAGCCAAAAGTAGATTTTTAAAAATTATTATGGACCATTTATACCATGAAGTGGACTAACAACTAAAGAAAAGACAAATGGGTTTGACAGCTATTTAGATTGTTAACAAGCTTCCTGAATAGTGTTAAGTTTTATTTCTCTGTGTTATTCGCTTCCTGTAACAAGCATGCAATGCGATATCAGATGACGTTTCAACATTAGACCTGGGCACCGCGTCCCCCCCCTCCAAACCCCCCACCCCCACCCCTGCCCCCCCGCATCATCTCTTCTCCTTTTTTCACACTCGGCACCCACCCCACCCCCCTCACCTCCCTGCTGTCGGTCACTTTCTTCTTCTCAGAGCTCTCGTCCTCTATCTCGTTCCTCCTCTCCATGTTCTGTGTGTTTTCCTTTGTCATTGTGGTCATCGCCTGCCCTCTGAGGCCTCAGGTTTAATGCCAGACCAAAAAAAAAAAAAAAATGTCTTCACTGCTCCTTTGTAGAGGGTCTTCATAAAGCCATTTTAAGAATGTACTTAGAGGACATACTGTAGCTACCTGGCCATGTAGAATATATTAAGACTTTCCTGTATTAGCCAGTTTGATATAGCACAACATTGTTTTATGAACAACCCTCTTCTTGTGCATTAAAAAAATGCTGTTTGTGTGTTTTAACCTCAACTTTACAGGCATGTACTGTGAAAAAAAAAAAACCAAAAAAAAAAAAAAACAATAAAGCTTACATTGCTTTATCTTCTATTTATCTTTCACTAATGATGTCTGTAGGCCAGTGTATTATTGGGACTGCAGGAGAGGCAGATTCCTCCATTTATGAACACTTCCCAGAGAAATTGTGATATTATTGTGTTCTAAGTTTGGCAGATTTAGTGCCGTTACACAAGGAGTCTAGAACTTTTTTGACTGCCTTAACGTAATTGGCTCTGAAAATGTAAGATCCTACCACAGAGTTTAAAACTATATTTTCCCATAGTGTAGTTACTGTATAAGATCGCATTGTGCTCTCAATGAGTTTTTGGTGCTATTTGTTCTAGATCAGTGCGTATTTGGTGTACTGTTTGACACAAAGCATGCTGCTTGATTCATAGGTTCTTATCTATCACACAAGTATAAAGAAATCTTATACAGTTTAGGGTAAATGGATCAAACTAAAGCATTCTATGGCATGTCTGCCACTGATTCAGTATGTGTGTGTGTGTGTGTGTGTGTGTGTGTGTGTGTGTGTGTGTGTGTGTGTGTGTGTGTGTGTGTGTGTGTGTGTGTGTGTGTGTGGCAGAAGAACTGTACCAAAAGCGGGTACTGACCATAACAGGCATTTGCGTTGCGCTGCTGGT
>JAAGKR010000595.1:52421-84605 GCA_011419295.1 Clarias macrocephalus | reverse complement strand
GTTCTTATCTATCACACAAGTATAAAGAAATCTTATACAGTTTAGGGTGTATGGATCAAACTAAAGCATTCTATGGCATGTCTGCCACTGATTCAGTATGTGTGTGTGTGTGTGCGTGTGTGTGTGCGCGTGTGTGTGTGTTTGTATGTGTGTGTGTGTGTTTGGATTTTTCACTTATTTAGAGGCAGAAGAACTGTACCAAAAGCGGGTACTGACCATAACAGGCATTTGCGTTGCGCTGCTGGTGGTTGGCATCGTGTGTGTCGTTGCATACTGCAAAACCAAGTAAGTCCTGAAAAAAAACTAAACTGACCAAACTCTTAAAGTAGAACTTTTCTACTTGATTGTTTGGATATCGATCAAGCTGAGTCTTAGTGCCAATGTAGCATCATTAACTAAAGGCACACAGAGGTGGAGCTGTAAAATCCACGCTATCTGTAAAACCTGACCTTTGACCTTAAACTACTTGGAGTCAACTAAAATGTCAATTCTGAAACATTTTTGATTGGGAAAAATTCAACAGACCTTATGGCCTCAGCAATGTTTCTGTTCTACTATTTGGAATATCAAGTACATTAGCATATTTACTGGAGCCATTAGTGCTTTTTATTTCTGATCTTTTCACCCACAGAACTAAAAGCACTTACACTGTACCAAAACATGGATATAAACATATTAAAAGCACTTTTCCTCATTTTAGGAAGATTACAGTTATATTTGAGTTGACACTCTCACATTCGTACATTTTTAGATGGCTAGCTTTTTATCTAATTTGTTTATCTTATACTGTAACATATGTAGTTAGATATAATATATAATTATAATGTTATAGTGGTGTATGTGTGTGTGTGTGTGTGTGTGTGTGTGTGTGTGTGTGTGTGTGTGTGTGTGTGTGTGTATATATATATATATATATATATATAGAGAGAGAGAGAGAGAGAGAGAGAGAGAACCTTAGCTATAAGAGTCTCAAAGTCTCAATGAGCAACCTAGAAATTAAACTTTACTGAAGCCTTTAAAAATGTTGCAGTCAGTAAACTTAAATGAAAAATAAATGAAAAAAAAAGCTAATTACTTTTTTTTTTCTAACTGCCCAATTAGATCTCTTTTGATCTTTTTTAGTCTTGTTTGTGATACTACTGTCTGGATAAAGAAATGCTCCAGAACATTGTTCTTAAAAAATAAATAAATAAATAAATAAAGTGCTGAGTTTTATGTGTGAAACAGCGGGAATAATGTCCCTGCAGGAAACAGAGGAAGAAGATGCAAAGCCATCTGCACCAGAACATGTGTGTAGAACACTCTAATCGTATGCTGGCCAACGGACCCAACCACCCAGGCCCTGGTCCCAGCCCAGAGGAGATCCCTATGGTCGATGTGAGTGGGAATCATTTCACTTTCTCTTAGTTCTGTTGCGAGAAATTTTTTTTAAATTGAATGCAAATTTGTTCCACTTAATCTCATGTATACCATCACATAGTACAAAACCTCAGCGGACTTACCTTACCTTACTAACCTTGCAAAAGTCTAGTCACCTTTTCCTACAGTCACTCTTTAGGCACAAACTAAAGGTGCAGAAATGAGGTGTGTGCAGTAAATATGTGTCATCCTCGACACAAGAGAGACACAAATGTCAATCATAAAAGCCTGGAAGTGAATTCCGGAAATAATGAATGACTGGGTTTTATCCATCAGGGTTTGGTTGATGTTTAAAGCAAATGTTCAAAACCAACTTTTCAAATAGCAAAAGCAGAATGATTGAAATATATCTCACATAATTTATCTCACAACAACAACGCCATATTTCTGCTGAGGTAGTCTTTAAACAAATTTTAACTAAAGTGAGAAGACAAAGAACAATCAACAAACACTCATGGGACATTTGGAATTGTGGTAATGTTGGTAAGTGTAAACACAGTATATATTCATGTGTTGTAAATCTGTGTATGTTAATGTGTATATACTGTAGGTGGGTGCACTTTGTTAAATCATTCACAGGTTCATGATGTAAACTTATTGGCAAGCTGATGTAATGAATCTCTGAAATTATGCAATAAAGCTCATAAAAGCAAGTTGGCATTGAAGTGTTCAGGAAAAACGCAGCCATACACAGTGCGTGTGAACAGTTTGATGGTAGAACGTGACGGATGCATTTTCAGACTTTTAATCATTTTGGCTAATTATTATTCGCTGCCACATAGTGTTGTCTATAACAAAACATTTATTTGAAATGTTTAATGTTCAATGTTACGTCTAACGTAATCTATTACGTAAAATAGTTCAATTGAATGCAAATTTGTTCCACTTAATCTCATGTATACCATCACCATATACTGTAGGTTGTGTTTAACAAAACATTCATTTTGAAATGTTTAATGTAACCATGTAATGTAATCTAACCATGTAACCATATTGTAGAAGCTTTAAACTTCCACATTTTGAGCAAAGCACGATACATGGGTACGGTATGGACAAGTCGAGACGAGCCAATCGCATTGTTCTTTCTGTCACATGATCAGTGAAGGTACTTTCTGTTCTAAAGCAAGCTGGCATCTCCCAAAACCTAGAGCATTTAATTGTTTTTGGTATTCCTATGTTTTAATGGATATATACATAGTATTAAAACAATGTCTTCTTTTCTTTTTTTTTTTTTTCAGCACAACCTAGACAATGTGAAATTGAAATGATTTTTTTTTAACCAATTACATAAACATGAAAAATGAACAAAAAGGAAAAATGGTCAGAAAGGGAAACAAATACCATATACACATGTAGCAGATCAGCAGTTTCTATGACATTTATATATATATAAATAATAATAATGTGAGCATTTTGTTTTATTGTTTTGTGACATTCCTTGAAATTCCCTTATTCTGGTAGGCGTAAAATTTTTGGGTATTGAAAGTAATGATAAATTTTGTTCTGAAAAATCCCCTGTCAACATACACCAATAAAACTTCCATATAAGGCTTTATTATTTTAGCGGTCATCGACCAGTGTTGTGTTGCTGGCATGGATTAGTGATGCTCAAGATTTAAGGCTTAAATGTGTTCAGTGGATATTTGGAGAAGATTAAGGCCAAGATAAAAGAAATATCAGAATATTCTGACACCGTTATTCACGCCGTGAGTCATGAACTACAGGAATGTGTCCCTTATTGTCTGAAATACGTTCTGTGCAGTAGGACACATGTTATTTGCGTGTGGTGTTTACAATATGTTTAACTTAACAAAGCTATGTGGGATACTGTAGTGTACACACTGTGGAGGAGTTAGTTTATAGGTACAACAATACGAAGACGCGCAAGCTAGAGACATGAGAAACACACAGTGTGTGTGTGGGTGAAAGGGCTGTGTTTGTTTTGTCTTAATCTATGCACTTTTACTGGAATGTTATTTCATGGATGACTGACAGATGTGCACTTGATGCATGAACAGACGTTAAACAATGCATACCTGTAATATGATGAGTCCCGAAGTAAAACTGAAACTGGCAGAGGTTGACGCTGATGATGATTCTGTAAACTAAAGTTTTTGTATATTGTTTCTTTTGTTTCTCATGATATTCAATAATCACTTGTTTGAGCCACTTGATTTGTTGTGACTTAATCCAAAATTACAATCAAATCATAAGTTTGCTTTTTTTTTTTCATTAAACCATGATATTATTGACAGTAAATTCCAAGCGTAAATCAACCCAAATACAGCCATAGGCCGATATATAAATTTTGACAAAACTGTTGTAGATGAAACAAATGCTTTTAACAGCCTTGCAACTCAAAGAAAACATGCACAAAATATTCTCTATTAGCAATTCTTCTCGAAAAACTGCAAGAATGGATTTATCTCATTTTGCTGTCAAACTGTTCATACTTATGTTCTTTATGATGCTATATCATGTAAACCTCATCTTACACATCTGTCTGTGTTGCAGTATATCTCTAAGAATGCCCCAGCAACTGAGCGTGTGATACGACATGGAACGGAGACATCGGGCAACTTCTCGGGCAGCCGGATGTCCTCGCGGTCCCACCACTCCTCTACTGCCACCCACGCTTCCAGTCACCGGTATCGACCCCGCCTATCAAACTTTAGCGATCTGTGTATCTCTCTATTTATCCATCCTACAGGTGCTCCATACATACTGTATATCCTCCTACATCACAACCTCATCAGCTGTCTCCCTTCCATCTTTCCTTTCATAAAGTCCATGACACAACGGTGAATCGTTTTTCACAAATGGCCTATATGTGAAGACGGTTAGCATAGATTACTGCGCCGTTAACGGGTGTTTAATTATGACATTAAGAAGAAGAAACACTAAAGGAAATATTACAGTGGTTCTCAACTCGTCAGTTCAACACCTTTGATTACCGCAGACAATAACTTCGACATGTTTCCCCGTAACAACAGAAACAACACTTTGTGAAATTCCACTCATAATAGACGTCTGCTACGTTTTATCTGCGAATCTAAAAAGTACATCACTATATAACACAAATTCAAAACAAAAACAACTTTATAATAAGATAATCTGATTAACGCTCACGGTTGTGTATACAGTAATACATTGCTACAAATTCTTTCTCTCTCAAAAGGTGCCTCTTTATCTGAAATGAAAATGATACAGATCTAGAAATTTGGAGATTAGACTACAAAGGAATGCTTGAGTATTTATTTCCATCTACAGTATTACAAGCGTACATTTGGCCATTTGAATGAAAGGTACTGTTGCAGTATGCTGCAACAGATATAAAGATTAGATAAACCGTTTACAAACAGGATATTCAGATAAATTACAGTTTCTCTTAAAGGCTAAACAATAACTTTGGATCGCTGCTCCGTCTTCCTTTTTATCTTCTCTTTCACAAACATACACATCTATCTCTAAGCCTCCTCTCAATGCTAAAATATCATGAATCCTGCAGGCACGAGGAGAGGACATGGAGTATGGAGAGGTCAGACAGCATGAACTCGGACTGCCACTCGGGGGCACTCTCTTCCTCAGTGGGCACCAGTAAATGCAGCAGTCCAGCATGTATGGCTCGGCATGCAGCACACTGTGGCTATTCTGAGCCTGCACGGAGCCCCCTGCAGTACGGAGACTCATTCGACTCTCTGCGGGACTCACCTCACAGTGACAGGTGATGGAAAGGGGAGGTGTGAACATGGAGAATATGTAAAATGGGCACATTAAGCCATAATGACATAAATTGTATCTTTAGATTATTAGAGAATTTGAACTTCGGAGAGGGATTTTAAAATGAACCATGACAAATGATAATGACTGAATAGTGTTGGATCGCTATCCCAGGAGGCTTAGGGCACAAGGCGGGGTACAACCTGTACAGGGTGCCGATCCATCGCAGGGCACACACACATGCAGTAAACTCACTCACACACTTATAGGCAATAGTACGTGCTACAGGCAATTTGGGACCGCCAGTTGAAAAACTATCTGCATGTCTTTGGACTGTGGGAGGAAACCGGAGTACCCAGAGGAAACCCACAAAACATGGGCAGAACATGCAAATTCCATGCGCACAGAGACGGGAATCAAACCCGGACCCTGGAGGTGCAAGGCGACAGTGCTGACCACTACACCACCATTCCGCCCCTTACATGTACATCGAATTTAAAGTCAGTTTTAAGTTCAAGTCCAAGTCAGGATCAACAGTTATTTATGCAGAATATTTACATAGCAGGGCATGCAAAAGATATAATAGTTCAAATCCAAATCAAAGGGGTCCCAAAAACGTCTCAAGACGTATTAAAGGTTTACTTCCAGAATTCTACATCACTGGTATATGTTTAGAGATGTAGCCATCTAAAATGAAATGTGCTCTTTTTGTTCGTTACCTTTCAATTTCTTCCTGTCATTTATTATTCCTTCACTTCCCTAAATTTCCTTTCCTCTCCTTTCCTTCCCCCTTCTTCCCATTGCTCTCCTTTTCTCGTTTTCCTCTCCTCCTCCCTCCCAGGTATGTGTCAGCGCTTACCACGCCGGCTCGTCTGTCTCCAGTGGAATTCCACTCCTCCTCACTGCCCCAGCAGGTGCCTACCTTCCAGATCACGACACCCAATGCCAGCCATGCACTGTCCCTTCCTCCGGCTGTAGGTTCCTACTCGCCTGGCGATGATCAGCCACTTCTACGCCGGCCACGGCGCACACGTAACCCATACCACAGTGAAACGACTGGCTCTCTCCCGTCAAGCCCATACCGCTTTGCGGATGATGAGGACTACGAGACGACACAGGAGTACATGTCGTCCCGTGAGCGACCTAAAAAGAGTGGCAGTGGGCGTCGCTGGCACAGGAGATCGCGCCTTAATGGACACGTTTCCCAGCGTGCCAAGGGTCCAAGGGACTACAGCTCGCAGAGTTGCCTGTCGGACAGCGAGTGGGAGGAGGATGAGGAGATGGGGGAGCTGGGGCATGGCGAGAGCACGCCTTTCCTCAGCATGCAGAACATGAGCATGAACAACGAGCCGGCCACTATCTACCGGCCCAATGACATGCGGACGTACAGCAGTACAGCACGCAGCACGTCACGCTCAAAAACACACACAAACAAACTTTCACAGTCACGGTCCAAACCGGACAATGCACCCCTTTAAACAAAGAGCAGTGACGAGGACAGTGAAACAACATATCTAGGAGAGAGAGAGAAAAAATGATATATGCGATAGACCTGCACCTATAAGAAATATTTTTTATTTTATATAACAAACAGATATTCTAAACAAAGGAAATATTTATTTTCATTTCAGCAAAAATTGTCTACTAGCTAGCAGCAAAGACTTTTTTATAGGGGGAACTATTTATATGTAATTTCTGTTCTTTGGTTTACAGCATTACGAAGAAGAATCACGTGCCAATTTTTTCACAACTTAGAAATAGAATAATATTGTGGTGCCTTTTGCTGTATGCCGATGAGGGAGGTTCCGTTGAGTTTTTTGTAGCCTTTCTTAAAATGGACTCCTGGGTTTTATATAGACATGTTTTTTTCTTGTTTTTTTTTTTTCTTTTCTTTTCTTTTCTTTTCAGTTTGTTTGTTCAGGATCTCCCCATTTGAACTGTGATCTAAATCTGACATCATGCAATATGGGAATCACTTTTATGTAAGATATTTGTTTACATGAGTAGGGGTTGACATACTAGTCATTTTCCCCAAACCATATATACAATCACCATGGACATGCTGTTTCCTGTTTGAGACAGGAAATGGTGTGTTCATGTAGACATTGTAATGCTTTCGTTTTCCCCCAACTGGTAATCATATGTCGTTTGCAGGTCTGCAGGTGTTCATAGGGCATTGTACTATGTACGGTACCTGCCCCGGTGTTCAGGGTTTTCAAAATGGCAGTGTATGTGTGTGTACGTCCAATGAATGTGTTTACTCTACTGTATGTTAGAGAGGGGGACTGTACTGTATGTATTTGTGTGTGTGTGTGTGTGTGTGTGTGTGTGTGTGTGTGTGTGTGTGTGTGTGTGTGTGTGTGTGTGTGTGTGTGTGTGTGTGTGTGTGTGATTGAGGGTTGTGCTCTCTGTGTGTGCATGTGAATGCAAGACTGAGTAAGCCTGTACTGTTTGGTTTTGTCTGTATGCTCCTGTGTGTTGTATGTTGGAGTGTAACAGGCACTAGTCTAATGGGTTGAGTGTGTGTTTGTGTCTAAGTGTGATCTCTCTGATGCGTTTTGTCATAGGGTAGCTCTTACACCCTGTTTCCATTATGTTGGCTTTAAAAGAACTGAGAAAGACACACTGGTGACTTTGCCACTACCTGGTGGCGAGATGAGCTCATTGCACTGTACCTTTCCTTCCATGTCTGGTGTTTGGCAGTGGTGCTGCCTGCAGATGAACCAATCCAGCCTGATTCTAGCCTACATGGACCGACATATCTCGTTAGCTCACACGCCCTTGTTCCTATGCCAGCAGCTTAAAGCCGCTATGTGTCTCAGGACTTTCCATCTAAAAAAAAAAAAAAAAAAAAAAACCCAACAACACATGATCCAAAAGCACTTCTTACTCTCAGATCTGATCCGGCTATTTTTGCTCATCTGTAAAAAGTCTGTGATGACCTGACATTTTAAAGTGCTCATTTTCTGTTGCCCCCTCTCTCTTTGGTCGTGTTTGTCTGTATGCAAGCTGGGGACTTGCAGTCAGCAATGCAGGTTTGGGCGTGAACGGATTGTGAAATGTTCTCGTTTTTAGTTTCTCACTTGCCCAAAACCACGGAAACACTCCATCTAGTAAACTTCCAAACCCCAAATCCCTCACCAACACACCCAGTTACACACCTGTCTCTACATTACACACACTGTGTCGTCACAAAATCATCCAAAGCGTCTCCTGACTCATGGATTTTCTTCATTCCTTTCTCTCTCTCTCTCTTCTCCTGTTCTGTTCTTCCTCTGTCTGCCTGTCGAGGCTTCCCTTTTTTCTGCATGTCCTAGTGGTTCTGGTAGATGGGTGCATGGTAAACGCAGCAACTGAGTTGTCTTCACGCGGTGAAAGTGTACTTTTCATTTCGACATCCAGCAATAAATCCCCTTTTTTTTCATGCCCATTCTTGACTTGGAATATGCTAGAAATTTTTGCAAGTTTTCTCAGAAAATAGTACTTGTACAAAAATCAAACCACTTGTTCATATGGAAAAGAAATAAATCTTTATTCCTACCATTTTAACAAACACCCTAATTTGTCATATTTATGTAATGTGTATTTGCTTTCTATGAATTCAAATGTCCACATATTTAGATTAAGTCAACACTGCTAAATATGTTTCCGACAAGAGATTACCCATTTTCAAGTAAAGTCTCACCAGTGTTATTGTCTGTTAAAGGTAGGTACTTCACTATTCGGATCTGCTGCCAAAAGACACATTACAAAAAAAAAAAAAAAAAAACTGACTGCAAGGAATGCAGCATGACCTGTACAAGGTAACATTTTGACATTTTACATGGTTCGAATTTTTTCAACTATAGACATCTAGATAGGCCTGTTTTTACAATTCTGTGAGAAAAATATGATTAGAATAAAGTTTTTGACTTTTAAAGTTAACTAACTTTTATTTATTGCGTTTCATGATTCCACCATGAAAGGTATAACCAATATCAATTTAATTTAATTGATAAAAGATCATTCAAACCTGTTTTCTTTTCTTTCTTTCTTTCCTTTTGCTTTTATCTTTCCAAAAGCACATACGGAATGATATGGAATACCACAAATGTGAATCACACATATGGAAATAGCGCTTCTATGTTGGTGGGGAAATATTAGAGGATGAACATAAAATTATTTTCTGATTAAAATCATACACCAAAAAAAAAAAAAGCTAGATGAAATCATTAATTCTGTAGCATTACGTGGACTACTATGCAGCCCTTATGCAGCAGTAAACCATGTGCTTTACAATATGAATGAATTTTGTGTAATACATGTCTGAATACAAGTCATGGGATTGCATAGACAGATCATCACGTTTTCCTAAAGATTATTCTCATGTTGTCAAAAACTGCAGAATGAATCATGATCAGAACTAAAGTTAATATTGTAAGTTTAAAACTACTTCATATAGAAATTTAAAACCTTGCTAAAGTTACTGTAGGACTGTAAGGAGATTCTGTCCTTGAAAAAAAAAAAGCGTATATATTACACTTCGGTGGAGCAGTTTGGCAGCTTGCTTCCAGTTTCATGCTTTTCCGGTTTCCACTGATGTCCGGTTTCTATTAGAGATGCCTGTGCACGCGGTGGCGTCGCGCGCTCCTTGAAACGCGAGCTGACTTTCGCTGTTTATGCTATCGTAAAGTGCGTATAAAGGTATTCATTTATGTCCATTATTTTGTATTTATAGCTTCTTCGAGAGACGGAAACCTCTATTTGTATATGTATATGTATATATAATTTTTTTGTTCAATGACGGCTCTGCCAAGGAATTTCTCAATCCAGACGACGCGAGTTTGACGACTGGACCTGTTTGTGGTGAGGCAGCTTTAAAACAACCCGGTGTGTAACGTTGACTTTATTCATTTATCTAGTATTCAGCGTTTAGACATTGATTTGTTTAACGTTACTTGTAAAATGAGAGGAATGACATAAATGTTGTTAAAAATAATAAACTTTATTAGCCTATAATGTTTCTGCACTCAATATTAGTAGTGACTCTTGATCAGTTTTGAGACTTTACCTCAGACAGTCGGTGAAGCAGTTATATTTCTTGGACCTCCTATTTAAACATAAAAAATGAACATTATTTTATAAACATACAACCACTTAAATAGCAGGCTAAGTTCCCCCCGAAATGTATAGATTTATTATTACTATGAAACCCGTAGGATTATTTGGGACTCAAGCACTATGAGATGAGCCCTATTGCTTTATAAACATAATTGTTTGTTTGTTTGTTTGTTTGTTTGTTTTTTAAGTCATGCCAAAAATTGGCTAATAACTTCTTGGGTGAAATAATATTGAGTGAAGGGGATTTATGCGATCATCACCAAACCGGGCCCAAGACATTGAGGAACTTACAAAGGTTTTTTTTTTTTATAACTCAAATGTTTCATCCATTGCAAGACCTTAAACCTACGGCATAATAACTTCATAATAACGTCATATTGAGTGGCAACATAATATCATTTTAATTAAAATAAAATAAAATAAAAGCTTCACAGTATAACTACAGAAAATTGGCTAATAACATACTGAGTGAAAATAATATTAAATGATGTTGTGATATCACATTGATACGGGTGGTGATTGAGCAGGTGCCTGTCCATCATTGACAAATATTATATTCTTTCCCTTTCCAACATTAGGTTCAATCTGGCATGGTTTTAGGCTCTTTGTTTAGGTGTTTAGGTTTTGCATGTAACTTATTCAATTCATAAGTCTAACAACTACAATAAATAACACACGAGGTATACAGTTTATACCTGGTCAGCTGCTCATTCAGTAAGCGTAAATGCCTTGATAAACTTGGACAGGTAGACCGTGGTAACGTAAATAACCACTTTTTACTCCCACATTGAGCTGAAATGCATATATTGGAATGCATAATGAATTGACTCTGTAGTTTTACTGAAGCAGATGGGGTAAAACAGCAGAAAACCAGTCCTGTCATTCAAAACAGAAATCTGAGGCTGCAAAGGGCACAGGATCCCCGAACCAGTGCAGTTAAAGATTGGAGCAACAGTGCATGTTGCCGTTACATTATATTATAGCATTTGGCAGACACCTTCAGTATCAGTATCTGAGCAGCTGAGGACCCAAAAGCTGCAATTTGGTGGTGGTGGAGTTTGAGCCTGGGATAACTCCTATAACTAGTCCAGTGCCTTAACCCCCCCCCCCCCCCCCCACACACACACACACTGTTTTTTCTGTTTTTTCTGATAATAATCCAGTCTGTTAGATTTAAATCTATTCTGATTCTTATTTACATAACCTAATCTTAAATTAATCTAAAAACTTTGTTATTACATTTAACTTTGTTTTTAAAATGAATAGACCTGGTGAGCTAGATTTTATTGTCTCCCAGCTCCCAATTAAGAACATAATAACTGGTATCACTGCTTTGGGGGCTGGGAGTGGGCAAACCTGGCAAGCATCTGGTTTCCTCACGGACTGGTTTGTGAAACAATGTCTTAACCTTTTCATTTAAAAGGAAAATAATGTAATTACTTTTTTCTTTCATTTTGCTGAAGGCAATGGCCAGTTGTCTGTGGAGATACCGCTGTCGGATCCTGTTCTGCATATGTACACCATGTATACTACTTGGCTGCCTTTTTGTCTACATAGCATTGGCTTTATGTTTAGCTATGGCTCAAACATTCCCAGCTGAGAGACAAATTAGCAGCTCTAGTCTGCCATATAGCCGCTTTGTGGCCCCCGGGGTCACTAATTCCAACGTCCTGGCCTCCTACCCCATTCAGCCCTTTTGGAGACAGGACCTGGACAAAGCGGCATTTTGGAACCTGATCCAGCATGCCATGGACCGCCAACATAACCCTATTCTTCAAACCTCAGGAAAGAGATCTCATGAAAATCTCACATCACTGAATCAAAATGGATGTTTTCCAAACTATGAAGGAATGTGGAATAAGTCAGAATATTATGCTCTGCCAGTTCAGATGCAGAGATTTATTAGTTCTATGCACTGTAGAGACTACCCGTTGCTCATTGACCAGCCTGGATTGTGTCCCGAAACAGAAGATGCTCCAGTATTGCTTCTGGCCATTAAGTCACAGGTCCCTAACTTTAGGAACCGCCAAGCTATCAGGATGACATGGGGATATTCAGGCCTGGTAAAGGGGCAGGTGAAGAAAGGTGGACTAGTGCGCAGGGTTTTTCTCTTGGGCAAAGTTGATGAAGAACTGACTGAAGATATTAAAAGTGAGAGTAAAATGTATGAAGACATTGTAATGTGGGACTTCATGGACACTTTCTTTAACCTGACACTAAAAGACGTACTGTTCTGGAACTGGTTCTCCAAGCACTGCCAGAATGCGCATTTTGTGTTCAAGGGTGATGACGATGTCTTCGTGAGGACACCTGCTCTCCTGGACTACTTGGAGAGCCAGGAAACGCCTCACTTAGGACATAGCAATAAAACTAAGGATTTTGTTGTTGGGGAAATTATCACAGCTGCAGTCCCTCTGCGTTCAGAAACCAGTAAGTATTTCATCCCTGAAAGTTTCTATAAGGGCATTTACCCAACATATCCAGGTGGAGGAGGTGTAGTCTACTCTGGGGCCCTCGTTGCCCATCTTCTCCGGGTGTCCAGAAGAGTTCATTTGTTCCCTATTGACGATGTTTTTCTGGGGATGTGCCTGCAAAGGCTGGGGGTCATCCCTGTCCACCACCCAGCCTTCCTCACTTTTGACTTTAATCCTGAAGAAGCGAAGGAGCCCTGTGCCCACCACACCATCCTGCTGGTCCACAAACGAAGTCCCAAAGAAATATTAAAGCTGTGGCTAGAGACCTTAATACCAAGTGATGAATGTAGAAACACAGCCCTTAGAAATGAAACAACACATTAAGAGATGCTGTTAGAATTAACCTGCTTGCGTCAGACAAAAACTGAGGCCATACTCGTGACTCTGTCGACTTGGCAAGGGACTACCCACTGCTGCCAAAGGCTTTGAAAAGCAACATTTCTCCCCTGACTACATTCATGCATGCTGTGAAATGGACAGGAAGTATAGTTCACTGACCTTAAGTATTAATGTATTGTGAATCTACTGTAAATATCAAGAACATAACTATGAAAGAAAAAACAGATCCTTATAATAACTATACATACACAAGTGTAGTGCACACTCAAACATTAAGTATTTATAAAAAAAATAATATAAATATCAACAAACGAAAATTCTGTACACAGAGAGAGCTTAAGGACTTGTGTGTGTGTATATATATATATATATATATATATATATATATATATATATATATATATATATATATATATATATGCATGCTTGTGTATGTTATAAAGAAGAAACATTCCCACATTTTAATTTGGTCAAAGCTACCTCTCCCTTTGTCATTTGATCAGGTGTGTTTTGTGCTATTTGACAATGCTTTTGTTTTTGTATGTATTTTGTATAGAAAACCTTTAGCTTATTTAAACAATCATGACAAATTTCAAATGATTAGTATTTTGCATGTGATCCTAATGTATAAAAAATGAATGTTAAATGTTTTTTTTTTAACTAATGTTTAATAAATAAAAAATGGACACTTATTTTACTATTCTGGGAACTTGATTTCAAAGCAATGAAATTCTCTTCATACAAATAAATAAATCAATTATTTATATAATAGGATAGCACAGGTTTACAAAATATGAAATTTATTGCCATATGTACATACATTATGATACAAAAAAAAAACATTTAATACACCAGATCAACCTGAAATATTTAATCCTTATATGCTTAGCAATAAAGTTTATTAAATGTGGATTCAACTTGGGTCAAATTTTGACATCAATGAATGAGTCACCACTGTCATCCGATGTTTAACAACATTTCCATCCCTTGTGGCTTAGTTAATTTAGGTAGGGATATCAATACTAATGACGATTTAAAACAAGGTAAAGGAACTAAACTATTACAATTTGTATGAAGGTCATCGCAGGACAAGCTGTGAAGAAGTCACTAAAAGTTCTCTGCTCCTTCCTCATCTTTGTCATCTTCCGAGTCTTCTTCACTCTCGCTGTACTGCACAGTGACTCGATTTGTGTTTACAAAAAGGTCCTGTTCATCCTCAGAATCACTGTCGCACTCGTCATCGTCTCCTTCGTTTTGCTCCCTGCTTTTAGTCTCATCTTTCTCTGCTTCTTTCTGCATCTGCTCTTCTCTTACTCCATCAAATCCTTTAGGCCTGTGAAAATTTAAGTAAATTACTAAAACGTTGATTACATTAATTGATTTTTATCATCAATAATGTGGTTAATTTAAAATGAAAGATCAGGCAGCATGTTGCTGAGAACTTGTAGCAAAAGATTCAAATATCACTTAGAGATGTAATATATACTAGAAACATTTGATATGGAATTTGTACAGATCTGAAAAGTCAGATGAACAAGTTTATTTAAAACATTCACTATTACAACCAAAGAGCTAATGTTCAGAATTTTTTCGACATCGGCTTGCTCAACAGACAGTGGGAAACTGAACTTGGATTTAGTTAGCTACACGGCTAACTCCGGTGGCTACTCATTTCCTTTCTCAAACCGCAAACTGTATAGTCAGTGTTCTAGATTTAACAAAGGAATTTCTATTTTGATTGAAGCTAATAATTGTATACACAGTAAAATTAATTTAACCATGTTGATTTGACATCACTCTGTAAAAGGGGATCTGGGATTTGATCAAAATATACTCAGTATACTCATATTGTGCTGATATTTTATGTCATGATGGACATCCTCTGTTGCTACTTGGTTCCCTTCACTAGTAGCAAATAGTGCAAATAAATATCCTTTAAATATCCCTTATTTAAAAGAACAATGGTCTGCACTATATGTGATGTTACTGTCTTTAAACAACTTTTCACCTAAACACCTACATGTAAGTGGCTTTTCTTTCTTTTTTTAAAGAAAAAAGGGTATTTGCCCTTTTGTGCACTCATTGTGGTTTCTGGGAATTATGGCTAGTTTGCCACTGTTGTACATGCTTACACAGTAATGTGCAAAAGTCATGAGCTAACCTTTTATTTCTTCATATTAAATTAAAGTACATTATATAGATTAAATTAACGCTTTGCACTTCCAGGGTCAAGGGTGTAATTCCAAGGACTATGTGCAGTTTCCATGTTCTCCCCATGCTTGGTGGCTTTTCTCCAGGTACTCTAGTTTCTTCCCACAGTCCAAAGACATGCAGATTAGTCTAAATGGCATTTAGAAATTGCCTATAGTGCGTGCGTGCATGCTTTCTGCCTTGCGATGGACTAGTACCCTGCCCAGCATGTGCCCCAAGTCCTCCCAGAACCCTATAGAGGATAAGTGGCATAGAGAATGAATGAGAGTAAGCGAGAGTAAATTAACAAAATGGGAACAAATGTTTTACTGTGACAGGCTGCAAAGTGCCTAAAGATGCAATATAAAAATGGGGATGTTACGCAACAACCACAGCAGCAACCTCATTTCCCCGCTCCCGTCAGACACTTCTGATTTGTATGAACAAACTGTATGAACAGCATTGACTAAAGTGTTCACATGGATTGCTTCAGCCATCGGTTTCGAACTTGCGTTCAATTGTTTGTCGTTTGTGGTTCTGATCCAAACACACGCCGCTATTGTTTCTTCACGTCACACACCTTATCAAAAATTTTACAATACCACTTCAAAATGATCTTGCGTCATTCAAGAGTAAAGCGTGCCTCCACCACTTTCTTTGGCTCGCCTCTGAGGATCATATGATGAACATATGATGACATCTAAAAAAATTTTTAAAGTTTGCAGTATGTATGAATTTTTAGGACCTCTATTGCAGTGTTAATGCGAAGTTATGTTCATAGCAAATTAAAAGCAAATACCTGAAATGTGCTGAACAACAGCTTATACCAAACCTTGACTTTTAAATAGAGCTCATTCTCATGTACACTCACCTAAAGGATTATTAGGAACACCAAACTAATATGGTGTTTGAGCCACTTTAGCCTTCAGAACTGGCTTAATTCTACAGTATGTGGCATTGATTCAACAAGGTGCTGAAAGCATTCTTTAGAAACGTTGGCCCATATTGATAGGACAGCATCTTGCATTTGATGGAGATTTGTGGGATGCACATCCAGGGCACGAAGTTCCCGTTCCACCACATCCCAAAGATGCTCTATTGGGTTGAGATCTGGTGACTGTGGGGGCCATTTTAGTACAGTGAATTTATTGTCATGTTAAAGAAACCAATGTGAAATGATTCGAGCTTTGTGACATGGTACATTTATCCTGCTGGAAGTAGCCATCAGAGGATGGGTACATGGTGGTCCATCATGTTCAGAAACAATGCTCAGGTAGGCCGTGGCATTTAAACGATGCCCAATTGGCACTAAGGGGCTTAAAGTGTGCCAAGAAAAGATCCCCCACACCATTATACCAGCACCACCAGCCTGCAGAGTGGTAACAAGGCATGATGGATCCATGTTCTCATTCTGTTTACGCCAAATTCTGACTCTACCATTTGAATGTCTCAACAGAAATCGAGACTCACCAGACCAGGCAACATTTTTCCAGTCTTCAACTGTCCAATTTTGGTGAGCTCGTAGTCACCAAAATTGTGATGTGTAGTGGAGATGAGTGGTACCCGGTGGGGTCTTCTGCTGTTGTAGCCCATCCGCCTCAAGGTTGTACGTGTTGTGGCTTCACAAATGCTTTGCTGCATACCTCGGTTGTAACTAGTGGTTATTTCAGTCAAAGTTGCTCTTCTATCAGCTTGAATCAGTCGGCCCATTCTGCTGACCTCTAGCATCAACAAGGCATTTTCGCTCACAGGACTGCCGCATACTGGATGTTTTTCCCTTTTCACACCATTATTTGTAAACCCTAGAAATGGTTGTGCGTGTAAATTTCAGTAACTGAGCAGATTGTGAAATATTCAGACCAGCCCGTCTGGCACCAACCACCATGCCATGCTCAAAATTGCTTAAATCACCTTTCTTTCCCATTCTGACATTCAGTTCAGGAGATTGTCTTGACCAGGACCACACCCCTAAATGCATTGAAGCAACTGTCATGTGATTGGTTGATTAGATAATTGCATTAATGAGAAAATCCTTTAGGTGAGTGTATACAAAATAGAATTCTTTACATAAGAAGTTACTGAATTTTACAGCATTTGCCTGGGTTTCCAGATGCTTATGCTATTCCGTACAAGTAGAACATTTTCTCACCAGATGCCAAGTTTCCTCAAATAGTTTATATGGTCCCTGTACAGAATGAAGTGGATCTCTCCTTTCACCTTGTCACCTTCCTCAATAGGATCTACGATTACAAAATCACCTGCCAAAAATAAATGGTAAAATTAAGACTGAGTACTCCTGATCAAGAACAGAAAAAAAAGAAAACAGATTTACGCAAACCTCTTTTAATCCAGATGTTCTTGCGGAACTTTGTGGGCATGCTGAGCAGAAACTTCTCACCACTCTCAGTCACAGCCTCGTGGAGGTTATTGCCATTGCTTCCCACAATCTGGAAGATACAGATGCATTCACTAATGGGTTTTTTAGACGTTCTGATGTTATACACCATTCCCCATTCATATTTACTGTTGCAGACCAAGATACAGAGAATAAAATGAAAGAGTCCAGATATAATGGACTGAAAACAATACAAATGGAGGATGTTGTGGTCAAATGTTTACATACACACATAATGAACAGGAATGTTAGGGCAATATTTGGCTTGCAATGATTCCTTTGACCTTTTCCTGGATCAGAAAAATTGTACAGTATACAGAATATTTTCGGAGGTAGAAAAACACCACGAATTTGGTGCACAAGGTTTAGTTTATTTTGTGAAATCAAAATGATACATGCAGGATCAAATTATTAAGGCAGAGCTGCTGAAAGTTCCAAAATGTCTTTCGCCCAAAACTTTCTAACTTCCTGCTAATGATCATGACTCACTACAGCTGGCAGCTTCTCGGTCACAGAAACGGGTGTTTTTTTACAAGCATACAGGTGAGAGCAGGTGGTTGAATATAAAGCTTACAGGACAAAAGAAAAGCCATTTTAATTAATGCGGGAGTTCTGTGCTGCATGATGTTTATTCACCTTAATATTATGATTCTTTTATTGTCATTGCACAGGCAGAAAGTATAGAAATATAGTTTATAATGCAAAACACGTATAATAAGTATAGTCTTGGTGGAAAGTGTAGAGATGAGGTAACAGAGCGTGTGAGGATGATTGCTTGTATGTAGGAGGATGTGTCAGTACAAATTAACAGCACACCAGAGTGTAGTCTGTGCAAGGTGAGGGATTAGTGCAAATACTGTTGTGCAATCAATATCAAGTGTCCAAAATTCATGGAAGGTTAACAGTGAGAATGGGACCAGGGTATCAGATCACCCGAGTTCTATTGCAATGAATGTTTAGCAGTCTTTGTTTTCTGTAGACCATCTCTAAAGCAGCTGGCAGAAGAAAAGGCAGTTTTCAGGGTGAAATTAATCTCTCTGGTCAGCAGCACTGCAGCTAGCAAACCATGCAACTGGAGAATCTCTTTTCTGCTTTCTAATTGAGCCTTCTTCACAATGTGCTTACGTTTAGCAACCAGTAGAAGTCACAGACTCCCACAAATTTTAAACTGGATACACCTGTTTATATACAGCAGGCCAAATTTATAACCAATAACAGCAGGATTGATAGGGATTGGTCAAATCCTTACGTAAGTGGGATAAAAAAAAAACAATCCTGCAACCACTTAGCTCAAGTTAATAGCCACACAAAGCTAGTAAGGTAACATTTCTCACAATCTACCATTCAAGGAAAGTACCACACATAAACTGCCATATTAAACTCACCTGGCTTGGTAGATATATTTTGTTGTGCGCCATTAGTACAAGTGGCGTAAAAGACAAACCAGGACTTGTGATGAAATTTTTCGTAAATTGACTGGCAATGACTGAAGACTTGCCAAGAGTGATGGGACTCTTGGCTACAGTAAAACAGTTGAATGGTGCAAATGTTTTTTAAAAAAGGCTATACGTCCGTGAATGGCGATCCTGGCCAAGGTGGGTCGGAGGCTATCGCAATTGTTCCTGTGAACATCCAGCAAGTGGAATGCCTGAGCCTTGAACATCGACGGATAGCTCGTCACCAACTTGCAGAACAGACGCACTTATCTGTAGGAACTATACAGACAATCATTCACAAACACCATTACAGGACCTGAATTACTGTCTCGTCCACCAAAAGTCTCAACTGAAGATCTCACTCCAATTGATTTCCACATGTTTGGGCCAGTTAAGCGTTCCTGGAAGAACAGCATTTCAATGCAAAGCTGGCAGTCCAATCACAGCTCCAAGTTTCTGAAAAAACACCTATACACATGATGTCATCACACTTGATCCTTGAGCAAACTGTGAACGCTTTGACACGTACTGTAGGTGTGAGGCTTACTGAAGAGACGTGTGTAATAGCACAATGGCAAACATCTTTACAAGCACAAATCTTGTGTGTAAAAACACATCCCAGTCTTAAACACCTCTCGTATAATGATGATGTTTATACACATTTTACTTTCACTAAATGGCTGCCAATATCCATAATATAAAAATCTAGGTACAGAGGTAGCATATGCTTACTACTATCAACACGATACAGGTATACCTGAACTGCACAGAACTCACCCTCATAATCTGCTGTTTCTCGTTAGGCGTGATGTAGTCTCCTAGAACTTCCTTGACAACATGCTTACGCTTGGTTGCCTTCGACATTGTTGATGATCTTTGAAATCCTCCTTATCTGTAAGATAATATGCAGATTTGAAAAATCTACTAGCAAATACTATATATTAGACAAACTATCCCAGCTACAATGATGAGCTCTGCAGCCACTTTATTATGCTGATCTACAACTGATGGGAAGTTTATCAAATAAAAGTAACAAAGTAAATTTTTTGTTGGAATACAATACTGCATTTATCAACCGATTAAATAGATGGATCAATCACCCTAACTAAAATGTTTAGAATTTCTGGTATGTCAAAATTATGGGTATTTTAATGGGCTCTTTAAAAAATAATAATAATAAAAATAAAAAATAAAGCTTAACCCTTAAAAAACCCAAATGCACAGGTTGATGTTTGAAGCCTTTGACACACACCAGCAAAACTTCCTTATAAGCAGGGTTTTTTGTTTTTTTTTGTTTGTTTTACTCATTTGCCAATGCTGTGTTGCTGGCATGGATGGGTTTTATGTCATGTAGGACCAAAATTATCAGTTTTACAAACGTGTAAATTTTACTGCTACTGGAACAGGGGCATGATGTCACAAAATACATTAAGAAAAATTATTATATTATTTGTTATGTGAAACAAACATAAAGACATGTGGTCTTATGAATCTATGCTATTTCATTTCCTATTTAACCCCCCCCCCCCAAAAAAAAATTTATATTATAAATTATATATAATATATAAAAATTATATATAATTTTTTTTTACTTCATCTTACTTTTCACATATGGATAGATGGATGGGAGGATTGGTAGGTTGTATCTCTGAAATATAAAATTAATTGAAAAATCAAATATCTAAATATTTTGTTAAACCTCATATATACAGTGACTCGTTTTACAAAGCAAACTTTCCCCACAGCGCGAGAGAGAGAAGAACCATTTTTTCAGATGTGATCATGTGACGCTCAGTGTCAAAACAAGCAGATGCGTGCCACATGATACTTGATGATACTTGGAACTCCTATACCAAGATTCGCTCGTTTATAAAGTTTATTTTAAAAAATTGCTTGTCTTGCGGAACGCTAGCAAACTGGGTTACTTGTAATCCGAGGTTCCACTGTACTTGTTATTTGATGTATGTAGTAGACCACTTCTGTGGTGCCGGGTAATGCTGCCTGGTTCTGCTGGCTATTACTGCAAGTACATTTCAGACCTGTGGCAAACACTGGCTATTTGTTTTACTTGTATATGCACTTGTATTTTCACTGTTCGTTATCTAATTTCTCTCACACTTTCTCTTTGGAAATGCTACCAAACTATCAGACCACCACTCTTAAAGACTGGATGTACAATCATGATTTGAAATTCTGCTGCTCTTTTGATTAATCATTGTTTTTAGGCTTAAATATTTATTGGGGAAAAAAATACATGCTTATGTATTGAATATACATTTAGACATGTATGGCATTATCTGGCATTGCTATGTTATTGATGCAATATAGTGCATTTAAGCTGCTGTAGCTGAAGTTATAGTTGTTTATGGATTAAGCATATATTTAATCTATTGACTCATAGCCACAGCGGTCACATGCCAGCCGTTTGAAGAAGACACAGCGGACAGCTTTGACTACATGACAATCAACTGTAACCTTGAGAGATCTCCTATATCTAGTGCTAAATAAGTTACATTAAAACATGCAATTGTTGTAAACCTCAACAATACACCTGTCATGGTAGATTTACAATTCATCATATTTTTTAGAAATAATTTTTATTATAATAACACACTTAGATTTTTCCAGCTGTTCTGCTAGATCTGTTAAAATATTTTACAGGTCCTGCATCTGGACCATGATCTGCCAAATAATAAACTAAGCAATTAGGGCTAATGTAATTTGACATTGTAGAATAAGAAGGGAGTTTAGTAGAGAAGGTGGAGGTAAAAAAAAAAATAGATTCAGGTATGAATTGTGATTCTTTTGTGTGGTGATTGACATATCACCACACTGACACCAAAATACATTTTTACGTTTATAATCGAAGATAAATCTGTTGATAGGTTTTCAGTTTCATTGGTCATGACTGGTGATCAATCAATCAGCCTTGGTACAACTTTGTACCAAGCACAGACGCTTCTGAGTGGCACAAAAGGAATGCATATTTATGATGTTCCATTATTAAAAATTGTGCATATTAAAGGCCTCCGATTTGCCTTTTTCTCCAAATTCTGAGACTGAATTAGTCTCAAAAACATTCATTCTCAACACACACAAAGTGCTGATTAGTCAAAAATAGTGTGATTAGAAGCCCTGCATGCCCACGTTTTGGCGGCATTTGAGGAGCTAAAACGTCACAATTTCTTTATAATCATACAGATGGTACACTCTGAACAATTTACATATTTTCATCCAGTGTGGTGGGAGTGAGCTATTTGCCAAGTTAGTTTAAAAGTAATAATCATGGTGGATGACAGGTGCATGCTGCTCAGTAAAAATGTAGCTTTTTTTAAGTGAGAAAACTAATATTAGAAGGGCTGAGTGCATTTAGTTAATCATAATTTTATATATTTAAAGTTTTTAAGGTGACTGGTGATTCCCATCCCTAGACTTTGGTGCAAAACGTGGCCAGCAGTAGTAATGATCAGATGGTAGAGAGCCTCTACCATCGGCTATACGAGTTAACTGTTGAATGTATACAGTGCCTAAATCTAGTGTTTCTGCACCTGATACACTTCCACCTCCATTTATGCACTAAGAATGTACCTTAAGGGGACAAGAAATTGTGACCATCAGTAATTTGGCAAATTATAGGTTTACTTGATGTAATTATTATATTTACATCCCTGCAGTTTACCCAGTCGCGCACGTGACACTCATGGAGTTTGCTAGAATGTCTAGCTCTTCTAGCCGTTAGCCGGGTAGCTACCAGTAGTATCAAATTGCAGTTTGTAACACACAAACGTCGTAAAAGCCGCAAGCTGTGAAAACTACATACCTACAAAATCTTCACAAGAATATAGTCTTTTTCTGGGTATTGTTGTTTCGTACATCGAAATAAAGTCCGACACACTGCAAAACTCCTGAACGCGTCAAGCGCATGTGCAACTCACTAACGATTACTTCCGCTTTGTGGCGCGCAGCATTGTGGGAAACGTAGGCAAACTGTCTGCTTTACATAAAACAGTCATTGCTCTGATGTGTGCAGGGTTTTTTTTTTTTTAACATATACAAGCGCCACTTGATCTTCATTCATTGTCAGTAACAGCACACTTATTTGCACTAAGTGGCATGAGTGATGACCCAATTTTTAGTACCCCCAATTCTTTGCTTCTGTACATCACCTTGGTGAGTTTGAAATTGAACAATCAACATGTGATTGAAGACTTTCATCTTTAATTCAAGGGGTTTACACATGTTAACCATTTAGGAATTTCCGCCTTTTTTCACAAGCTCATAAGTAATCAAACATAGGAATAATCATACATCTTTTACAATTATTTTTAATACTTGGATGAACAAATTTCATCACCAAAGTTTCCTCCCTTGAGCTGCTTTGCCAGGCCTTTACTGTAGACCTGCTACTTGTTTGTAGGCATTTCTGCCTTCATTTTTGTCTTCAGTAAGTGAAAAGAATGCTCACTTGAAGAACAGTTTTTACGACATTTAATTTATTTGGCTTGGCTTGTTTTAGAAGTATTTTTGGGGAAGTTACTGTATATGTCTGTTCATTGATGCGGCATCCTATTGATTTTGATTGAGCAAAATTATTGCTCTACATACTTCAAAAGTCATCCTGTTAATTCTTTCCTCAGTCACATCATCAGTAGTAGAACCGTTCCTATGACAGTGGAATACACTCATGTCATAATACATCCTCCACCATGTTTGACAGATGACGTTGTATGCTTTAAATCATGAGCTGTTCTCCTATTCTTCTTCTTTTTCTTTGTTGTTTAATGGCAGTTGGTATCCATTAGGCTGGCTACATTACCACCATGTCTCATTCTCCCTCATCTTTACAGCCTCTTAAAGACAATTTTCAATGCAAGCCTTCCTTAAAACACCAACGCATCCTCCCCTCATCTTGTTTAACTGTATGTCTTGAGCTCTGCATTTTTCCGGTACCTCCATATTCTTTTCTTCCCATCATTCTTGCGTCTCTTGATTGTGGTGGAGTCTTAATTTAAAGTCTAAAATCAGATTTTGAATGCTTAATTTCAAACACTTTGTGGAGGTGTATCGACAAAGACACAACAATTGTGTCCTTGTCCACATACTTATGTACCTGACTGTATTTGACATGGGATAGTATACAGGTGTACAGTACCAGTCAACAGTTTGGACACAATACTGGAGAACTATAGAATACACATATGGCCTTAGGTAATTATGTAACAATAATGTCAGTTGTTATTTTAAGACACAAAGGTCAGCTCATCCCATGAAAGCAAAACCTACCTCTGCTGCAAAGGAAAAGTTAATTTAGTGTTACCAGTCCCAAAAATCGCCAATTAACAGCACTTCAGATTAGAGCTGTTATGAAGGCTTTACAGAGAATAAGTAGCAGCTACATCTCAATATCAAAGGAGATCACTGTTCAAAGGAGATTAAACCTGTTTTGGATGCCTTCGGGCATTATTTTACAATGTAAAGATAAATAAAAATTAATCAGGACAGACCATGGAATTAGAGGGTGTGCCCAAACATTTGACTGATAGAGTAAATGAGTAGAGACAAACAGTACTAGTTAAGTGTGTTGAAAGGATTCTTACTATGTGCATATTGTAAATAAGAGACCTGGAATATCCACCTTAATATCTTTATGATTAGCTGTTCTTAGGAAACATTTACAGTATCCAGGTGAGGTTATTCCACAGAAGGACAGATCTTGGACATACTGTAGACAGCTGCAATTTAAAATATAAACATTTTTAGGTCAACATGGGAACATTAGCCTTGGAGACCTCTAAGTGATGCATGATTGTGTTTAGAGTTGCGATGATAATATTTTCCAGGATAGAAGATGATAATGCTATTATGTGCCATGTTTATGGTCATGTCTCTGCATTGACGATTCAGTCTGCATTCAACAGATTGAAAAGAATATGGAAGGGATTGCTTATGGCAGTGACAACAAAAGACAAAAGTACAACACAACAAAAATGTGTGGGAATTTAGTGACTTTATTCAGCATATTGACCAAGAAAATGTCCAAACAAGCACATATCGTATAAGCATTTCACTTCATATCATACTGTGTATGACTGTGTATGTGATGACTAAAATTTGAATTTGAAACAGGAATGATGTTTGAAACCACGCAAAAGATTTCAATTAATAATAATTTAAGCTTTGACAATAACCAAATTAGTATTATGCCATAACATGTAATGCACACTTCAAACTGAAAAAAAAAAATGTTTCCTGGTAGCATGGTTATCTAACACTAAATAAAAATGACAATGAAAAACTAGTCTTATTCCAGCACTACTAATCGATATTATTTAAAAACTTTAAAAAGTTTTTTGGTGAACACATTTCAAAATCAGTAGTACTGTAGTCAAATGTACCCAACTAGGACTCGCTCTATCACCATAATAAACATGAAACCAATAGGCAAATATTAATTTATACCACAGCAGCACATCTACACACGTCTACAAAATCTTAGTTTAAAAGTTAGTGCTTAAATTATAACACAAACATGATAAAACACAATGGTAAGGGTTTAATCGAACGATCCAAAGCTTTATGTCATAGTAACAGGCTCAGAGATGAACGTTATGATTTGTAATGGAAATAAAAGCTATATGAGGTACTGACACTTCATCACTTAAATGCCATTAAGTATCTATATTGTCTTATTCTAAACTCAAAAGTTATAATAATAAATGACACTGAGTGAATATTTTAACACTTCACACGTCACAGCTTGAACAGGTTAGATCACTGCAAATATTATTTGTGCATGGTTTTATATGAATGGTCATGTAGCTTGACTGCAGTTGAACTATACTCTATGCTTGTTAGAGGATGCGTTTTTGTACTCGCAATTGCTCCTATTTAACCACAGCAGATGAACACATCTTGTTAATTCCACACAGATTGGATCCTCTGTATAGGTAGTAATACCCCTGAGTAGACACAAGGAAAATATTAGATTATATACACATTGTTTACACATATATAATGATTGGTAAAGGTGTATGGAGCATATATTTTAGCAATTTCGTTTAAATGACTTTATTTTAAATGCTTGAATTACTATGTGAAAAAACTTACCAAGGAACACGTACATCATTTAAGAGAGATGTATGTTTAGTGAATTGAGAAATAACTTTATTAATAATCGATATGTAATCTAAGACACGGCCAAAATCATAATAGCCCTGTCAGACACCTAAAACGTGAAATATTTATATTAATTATTATTAGGACTTATTATAAGTCATAATAAGTACAAGTAGTACATAGTACAAGTGAGTACTGTCTATGAGTTTTTATGGATTGGCTTAAAACATTCACCCTCTAAATATGTCTGCCTTTAATATATCACTAATTCATAATAATATGAATGTTTCTTTGGCAAGTCATACATACACCTTTACCCAACATTAAACCGGTAATGGAAACAGGATCTCAATTAATAATGATCAGCTAAATAAACTTAAAGTTTGGTAAACACTTATTAGTCATGCACTCTGTTTCACTGTGTGGGTAGACATTGACGTGTCCCTCACCTGCTCGCCGTAGTCTTCACCCCAGCTGTTCTTAATGGCCCAGAATGGAATGCCATTACCTGTGCATAAAAATCAGAGACAATATAAAAAAAATGGCACAATGACCAAAAATGTTTATTATATTATTGCTATGCATTAGCTGCAGTAAGACAGAATACAATACATGTGCGTGAGTGAGATGGAACCAAGTACAAGGTGAGGCTACAGGGAGCAGAGGTGAATAAGGTGCAGGACTTTAAGTACTTAGGGTCAACAGTCCAGAGCAATGGAAAGTGTGGAAAGGAGGTGGAGAGGCGTGTGCAGGCAGATTGGAACGGGTGGAGAAAAGTCTCAGGTGTGTTGTGTGATAAAAGATTATCAGCGAGAATGAAAGGAAAGGGTGTACAAGGCATTGGTGAGACCAGCGATGCTCTACGGCTTAGAGACAGAGGCACTGAAGAAAAGACAGGAGGCAGAGCTGGAGGTAGCAGAGATGAAGCTGAGGTCCTTTTTGGGACTGACAAGGAAAGATAGGATCAAGAATGAGACCATCAGAGGGACAACCCATGTTAGATGATTTGGAGATAAAGTCAGAGAGGCCAGATTGAGGTCTGAAGGAACTGCCAAGCAGGAGGTCTAGAGGAAGACCAAAGAGGAGATTTATGGATGCAGTGAGAGAGGACATGAAGTTAGGTGGTGTGAGAGAAGAGGATGAAGAGGATAGGGTTAGATGGAGGCAGATGATTCGCTGTGGTGACCATTGAAAGGGAACAGCTGAAAGACAATGAAGAAGTGGCTCTGGCAAGATTCATTATTTCTTTACTTCTGTTTATGGGTTTCTGGGTCATAATTGCTCAGCTCTGTCCCAAATCACACAGTATGCGTAGCATCAGTAGGGGATGGATTCGATTAAGAGGGATTGCATCACAAATGCAGTTCACCTCATCCACAACAGAGGCAGCATACTGCATGAGTTTTTTTTTTTATTATTTTTTTTACTCACGATCAGGTCATAAAAGAACAACAACAAAATGAAAGCCGTCATCCATTAAGAAAGACGAGTGTACAACCTGTTGGGCGAGAAAGCACGGAGTAGTAAACAGCCCCCGTGTTGTTTCAGTTGAAGGAAGCCATTCTTTAGCGTGAGTCACAAAAAAGTGAACTGGACTGACAAGACACTGATCTGTAGTTCACGTGGGCCATTTATGCTTAAGTTGGTAGGTAAGAGATAAGAAACTGCTTCATCTACTGTAGTATGGACTGAGAGGAAAAAATGTAAAGCCTATGAGGAAGCCATATTTAGTGAAGCAGGTGAAGTTGCTAGGGTCATACATTAGCTCTTCGCTGTGGTGAGTTTTACAGAGTTACAATCCGCATGCACTAAATATTTATTGATTTGTGCAAATAGAGGAAAATAACTCTCACGTTGTCCGTATCCGACAAGCAGCACTGCGTGATCGATCATCCAGGGGTTGCACAGAATCTTCAGAGGGTGAGACACTCCCTTTCTGTAAAACTACACACACAAGAATAAATAGAGTGAACAAGTACAGTATTACTAAGAGCTCAACGGTTTCATTATACTGTACAAACATTATGTACTTTAAGCTGTCACCACACTATAAGCATATAAAACTTATACAAGCCTATACGTTTTGGATTTTATTAAATCAAATCCCTCGATCAGGCAATTAAACATTTTTTTACTTGGGTTCAGAGGTACAATGAAAAAGCATATCCTGAGCAAAGGCTGATTTGTTTCCAATCATGTTATTTAAGGTGAGGTGGGGACTAAAATTGTATAAAATGGTAGTGAATTGTTTTTACATACGTATCAATTACATCTTGTTCCATTTAAAATCTCAAACACAACTAGGTTTTGTCAAATGTATATAAGAAGCCAATATGCATAAATGTATGCAAAATGAGTGCACAATTTGATCAATAGAATGTGATGTACCAATTTTGTATTCAAACGTATTTATCCAGGCTTACAGCAAATATTGCCAAAGATGATAACATTAAAATGACATTTGTTAATATTCATTTTTCACCTTAAATTTATTTTCAAAATTAAACAAATACTCTAGCTCTACATAAATTCATGACTACGTGTGCTGTATCTTACTTGTTTTTTTTTTTGCTGATTGCTGATTTTATTGTTCAGCATTAGATTACCAGTTTATACCAGTGTAGTGTACAGTACTGTATGTGAGTGCATAAGAACTATTGTGTATGTAAATACACAAACGGCATAATGTCACAAGTTGCTTATTTGGACAGTGAAAATTCTGAGTCATTGTAAACATACATACCTGACTTTAATTAACCCGAATGATTGATGTTAGGCATATCGGAGATGATTTTCACAAATCACTTTTAGTACCTTGGTTACTGTAGTTAATATGTTCGTAATTATGACGTCCAAAAAATGAAACAGTTCGGTTAGTTTTTATTACAAAATGTCCCATCAGTATCTGCATCAGCTATCAACCAGATCTTCATCAGTGTTGGCATCTGCCTGAAATTTCACAACTATTACATCCCTATTGAACACTAGCAGGTATTGTACGCCTTAGGTGTGACTCAGAACTGTGACTCACGACTGATGACAGATATGCATTAGCACCGGTTTCAGGAGCAGATATTGGGTTGTTGGAAAACCGCAGAGCTTTCGGTTAAGAGATCAGCCTGTTTTTTGGGAGACAAGTCTGTCGACATATCTTCATGGTTTTATTCAACAGTAATTTTCACAGCAAGTCTCTATACCAGTATTCCTGTACAGGGTCACGGAAAGCCTGGTGTCTCTATCAGGACATGCACACACTCACATACTTGGAAATGCCAGTTAGCCCAATTTGTGTGTCTTCGGACTGTGAGAGGGAACCAGAATAAAAGGAAAAAACCCACTAAGCCTGGGGAGAACATGCAAATTCTACACACAGACCTGAGGCGGGAATCGAACTCTCGACCCTGGAGGTGCAAGGCGACAGTGCTAACCATTATGTCACAGCACTGCCAAAAGTAACATACATATGCAAATCTGAGCAAACATTAAAACACATATTTAACACAAACTGCTTATGCACTATTGCTATACGATGGCCTTGATGTAAAAAATGAGTGCCATGCAGGCTCCACCGTTCTTTTTGAATTATTTTTTAAAAATCCTTTATTCTACATTATTACGATTTCTAAGACCATTTTAAGACCTTCGTCAAAGAATTATTAAGGCAATCTGGGCACTTAACAATTTTCCATTGTGAACCTTTGTACAAATATCATAGAACTCAAGCTATTTATCCAACACATGACTTCTATAATTGTGTTTCACAAGGGCATATAGTAGCTGCAAATTTTTTTTTTTAAATCACCTGGCTGCACAGTTCATAGAAATCATTACTGCGGTTTTATTATTACTGGTATTTGTGCTTCTAGAATGTCAAAATGTTTTATAAAGAGTGTATTACCTGCATGGCAAAAGCATTGAGGGCAGCAGAGACCGGACCGTTCTCAGCCAACCAAGCAGCAATTTCTGAACACACATATCCACAAGATTTTTGCATTGTTTATTCTATATGTACACTGATTTATTTGGTCAATTACACAATAATAAAAACCACCAGTGAACTGCAAATCTGATAATTTCTCAGTAAATGCATGTATGCATGACCAGATAAGAGATAAGCAATAGACACAACAGTCCAAAAGAAGGGCAGAATAAAAAAAATGTAAGGAATATCTAAGACACTTGTAAGTATATAAATACTAAAACTCTCTATAAACCTATAAAATTGTAAACCTATTTCATATGTCATGTACTTATGTAAAAAAAAATATTGCCAGGAATCAGATTTCTCAGGTTATGTAAACATACTGTCCTCAAAAACAACTATCTTCAGAAAAATAAAAAAATTCTCTAAAGACTTAAATACACTTTATTATAGTGTATTAATACAAGGTATACATGTTTATCATACATTTTGTGCATCCAAATATTCACTTCATGCATTAGTCGCTATCTGCCTTTTCTCACCGTTTTCATCCTTGGGCAGTTCTACAGAGCTGTTGATGTAGGCCACCACTTTCCCATATGAGAACTCACAATTCTGCTTGTGTCCTGTGTAGCTATAGTCTGTCTCTCTCTCAAGACCCCCTGCAAAGGGACCAGCACATGTAAGAAAACTGTCAGATTAAGATTTTGGCAGCATGAATGCAAGAACACAGATCATAGAGAATAAAAACCAAAGGCACGCTAGAACCACTGGTACACCACTCTAAATGATTCTTTGCTTTCTGATTTCTTTGCAATTTCTTACCTAGGGTTTCAATAGCTTCATATGCATTTGATGGAAGCCCACCGCCACATGCCTGATCCAGTTTATCACAGTCCACCAACTCTGAAAAAACATATGCATGAACCTATATACTGAAAATAAAAAAATAAAAATTAACACAACACTATTTAATTTGACGATCTGATGGGTGAAAACGTGTTGATTATTGCTGCACTAATTAATATGATGCAGCTGGCATCAGTTCTTTTACCACTAAATGATGCAGCGAGTAGCTTATTATTTCTTGATCAACTACTGTTAATGTTACTGTATAAAGTTACTAATAAGGAGATTGCTGAAATTACTGGACTTTCTAAGACCTATTAAAACCTGAATGTATAGAAACAATGAGCATGAATGACTGTCTGAAAATCACTTAAACACTTTTTTATGCACAGAAGTTGCATCCTAATGTCATATTGACAGGATTGTCATATTGATAGCCACTATGTTGAAAAATGACAAATTATTTATATACTGAAGCTTTCTGTTATGAGGCATTTATTATATATTTATGGAAACATTCTTGCAGTTACTGTAGCAGTAAGCTTTACACCATGGGAAAAGTATTCAGGAAAGCAGATTCTATCAGGTTTTATTTTTTAAAAAGCATGCTGTATATTTTTTAATTCTTTAAGTAATTATAAATAGAATTTGTAAATTGATTTAAATAATTCATTCTCAGCCCCTGAGTGGCGCAGTGGTAAAATGCTCGCCATATCATCTGGAGATCCCGAGTTCGATTCCCGAGTGTAGCCTCTCGCATCTACAGCTCTATATCATGGGTGTCTGTGAGATCACGCGAGCGGAAGGAGTGGATAGCGCTGTCACGCTGATTGAGTAGTAGCCTTAATGTGGGCGACCCCTAGTGATGGGTGGGAATTGGATACGAATAAAATTAGAGAGAAAATCTGTCGGGGAAGAAAAAAAAAAAACATTCACTCCTTCTCACCTTGCTCTGAGAGAGATAACAGTTGTCCAGTTTTCTTAAACCACTGGCCTTCAATGTTTCCAGTGACAGAGAAAGCCCAGCAAGAGCCACAAAAGCCCTGAACCAAACACAGCAATCATTAGTCACCACAAACGAGTGTATCTCAATAAAACTAACACACCAGTGCTGATCATCAGTATTAAAATTGTTCAAATATGGTGGGGAATAAATTTCTTTAAACAATTATCCGAACTAGTTAACTCTGTGCAAAAGCTTCCAATTAGTTGCTTCCTTCTCTC
>JAAGKR010000595.1:0-50000 GCA_011419295.1 Clarias macrocephalus | reverse complement strand
GTTGAGGGGTTAAGGGCCTTGTAATTTGAACCTGGGACCTTCTGAACATTAGTCAAATGTCTTAACCACTGAGCTACCCCTGACCCCTGACATGAGTAAATGACTGCAAATTGGCTGGACTGACTATCAACGTATTCTTTATCCTTATCATTATATCATTCATAACAAGGAGAATCTTACTGATTCAGTTTATACTATTTATTTACTTATTGTGTGCACATGGAGATTTGGTCATGAACACTTGTAGAATAATGCCAAATGTGAAACTACACACCTCAGCTTAGAATGAAATCAGGAACCTTTGAGCTCGGAGGCTCAGCATTACCCACTGCACTACCACGAGGCTTTGTTTCTTACGCATTTTAATAAAATGTGACATAAAATGATGTATTGTGCATGTATGTATTTTTGCTGGTCAAACTGCAGAAAATCTTGTGGGGTGGAGTGGTGGCAGAATACTTTACTTTTACCTTTTAAGTGTGTGTGTGTGTGTGTGTGTGTGTGTGTGTGTGTGTGTGTGTGTGTGTGTGTGTGTGTGTGTGTGTTGAGAGCTCTGACTTGCAGGCTGGCATTTCTGTTTGAGCAGGGTGGTCTTGTTCTCCCAGGGAATGTTCCAGACTTCAAACAAACACACCTCAGTCTGAGAGAGAATGAGAGAAATGAATACCTCATTCATCACATGATTATTAACCACATGATCCGAATCTAGAAGGTGTCTAATGCAACACTATTTATAGAAAAACAGGATGAACAAGAAAAAAGTCCGCTTATGAGATCACATGAGATGTGATCACTTGAGGGCAATGTTCACAACTGTAAACCGTTGAGTAATGTATATTTTATGGAAAAGATGACAGGTTTGACAAATTGCATTAAATACTGATTGCAAGCAAATCTATTTCTGACAGCTGATTATTTACATGGTGAGACTAAAATTACGACTCAGTTCTATTATAAAGTGAAATGTGTTTATGCAAATTTCTTCCATATACACGGATCCTGTTCAATGGTAGGTGCATTCATTTTGTCGTGTCATATTCATTTGGAATATTTCATTAAAAATGCTATTAGGTACTTTTGGGGGTTAAGGGTCACTACCATTTCATTGCATTCTATTCTGTTCTATTTAATTGTATATTATTTATTTATTATTTTATTCAATTATTTTACTGTCCATCTGATTCTATTCCCATTTATCCCTCTTCAATTCCATTTCATGGGAGAGAATTTATTTCTATTCTATTTCTAGAATATATCATATTCCATTCTATTTCATTGCATTCTGTTCCATTCTATTTATTTCTTTTGATTATGTTCATTTATGATCATATTATTCTATTCTATTCCATTTAATGGAATATCACTTATTTCCATTCTATTTCATTATTATATCCCATTCCATTCTACAGTATTTTATTACATTCTGTTCCATTCTATTCAATTTATTTATTTTGATCATTTTTATTTATGTGCATGCTTTTCTATTAGATTCTATGATTTTCCATTCTGTTCTATTCTATTATTTCTTTTTATTCTATTCCACTACATTCTATTACATATTATTCTATTGTATTACATTCTATTTCATGTACTTATACTCCTTTCTATCGCCATTGTTTCATCGTCTTTATTCTGTATACAGGGTCACGGGGGGCCTGGAGCCTATTCCAGGCGACTTAGGGCTTGAGGCGGGGTAAACCCTGGACGGATTGCTAATCTATTGCAGGGCTCACATACATGCACTACGGGCAATTTGAAAACGCCAATCAGCCTAATATGCATGTCTTTGGACTGTGGGAGGAAACCGGAGTACCCATAGGAAACCCACTAGTGGGAGAAAAAGCTAACTCTATGCACGCAGACCCGAGGTAGGAATCAAACCTGGACCCTATTTAATTGTAGACCATTTCATTCTTTTATGTTCTGTTCTATGTTATTGTTCTATTCCATTTTATTCCATTCTATTATAATAGGTTGCAAAATGAACCACATTTTAAAATTGATTAATTGGGATGATCTTAATTAAGCAAAATTAAATGGATATTTAAAAATATAGATATATTTGAGATAACCTCTCTATATACACTCACTTTCAAATAAGCTAAATAATTGCAATAAGTGAACATAATTGCCTATTATTATTATTATTATTATTATTATTATTTAACCTATTTTTCCAGCAAGTGCGAAGCACAGTCCAGAAATATTTGGTATGATGCAAATCATGTCTGTAATTTGCAGGGGTAATCATCACCATCTTCTTCGTCATCTTCCTCCTACAGTCAGGGTGCTCACCTTCTGTTTGTGTGGCTCTTGGAAAAATTCACAATCCTCAGTGATATGCAGTTCTGCAGATTTCTTACACTGAGTTCGTCCAATCTCTACAGTGATGCTGTACCTTACTCCCTTAACAAGCTGTCCAAACAGAGAGACAGTCACAGAGAGAGAGAGAATAATTATACAGAGACTTGATACTTATGTAAATCATATGCTGTGCTATTACACATAGCTGTGTAATCTGTAACCGTCTAACATATTATTAATGTTTGTTTTTGTTTTTTCACCAGAAGTGTGCAATACCAGGAGTGACGCGCTGTAACAATTTACACAATCGCGGGATTAAGCACCCATCTTACAACACACAGGTTGCGTCTGTTAGAGAGGATGTTGCGCAAAATGAGCGCAGGGTGGAGGCACATGAACATGTTTTGGCTTTGCGGCTTAATTAGGGTTAACGTGAAAAATCATTGTCTAGTTTACCTAACAAATCTGATATTCAAACTTTATATGCGGAAAAAAAAACGAATAGCTGTTTCATTGGCTCTATGTGACTTATCTTAGTGGAAGAAATATATATAAATACAAGCCATAAATACCATGCTTTCGTAAACAAAATGTAAAAACCCCGCAGTGCCTCCTCACCTGTCTGGAGGCAGATATGATCTTGCTGACTCTGCGGATGTGCAGGCCGTTAGACTGCACATTGTAGCGCTCTTCAGCGAATTTCAATGCTTGGAGAAGTCCCGGGTCCGAGTCGGACAAACGCACCGGAGCTCCAGGAGCCCCCGCGGTGTGTCCATCCCCATCATCACTCAGAGCCACGCACACACACACAGCCAGGAGCAGACAGCGGCTCAGGCTCAGGTCCATCTTCATGTCCAGCGCTACGGTGCAGAAAGAGACCGGGGTCAGATCAGGGCTGAGGTTTTTAGCTAAAGTCCGTGTTTCTTGTTCCAGTTAAAGATCGGCCAGCTGGCGCAGCTTCAGCCGGTCACAAGCATTTGCCCCAAACAAACATGGCGCCTAAACCCCATGTGACGTAATAACGCTTTATCTTAAGGGCAAATTCTGCTTAGTCACCCGTTTTGCATAAACATTTTTATAAGGAGCAGGAAAATATAAAGTGACAAAATGAACGTAATGTTAGTTTTAGAAATATTCCGCCTAGGTGATGGTGAAGATGTGAACAGGTTAGAGAACTGCATCAGTTGTATGTCTGTGTAAATATTTCTATATATTTGGAAAAGTGCCTTAAAAATACTAAAATATTAAAATAATAATAATAATACTAATAATACAGAGATTCTTTTTCATACCTGCAGTGTACTTCCAGTGTTGCTACGCTAGATGGTGCCAAATACTAATAAATAAACATCTATTAATATTATTAGTCTGTATATTTTCTTATGGCCACACAGTCCAAATGCTCATACTTTTACTTTTAAACATAGATGTGGTTTTGACAGTAGATTTTTGTACCATGCAATTTCCCCAAGTGTTTAAGTGATCTCTCTACATGATTCAACCACATTTATTCCACAAAGCTGACAGTTCAGCACAATCCTTCCAGGTTTTGATAATGTGTTGAAGAATTCTTAACTATATTATCCATATTTTCTTTTGATTTGGTGAAGCTGCTTTGTGACAATGACCATTGTTAAAAGCGCTATACAAATAAGACTGAACTGAATTGAATTGAATTGAATTGTATATACAGTACATAGCACGGTTGACTGTTGTTGTCTTGGGGCAGACAACTACGTAATAATAACAACAAATCTTTCTAATCCAACTATTCTGGTCTTGAACCTGATTCAGAGTTGCCATGCCTGTGAAACAAAACAAAAGACAATTAATCTCAACCGGATTAACCGGAGAACCGGACACTACTGTTGTGTACACTGCAAATTCTACTGAGTGTTTATTTTTTATTATTCATAGCTGATAACTATACATTTAATCTTCAGCCAGGAACAAAGTGGAAAAAACATTACACCTAACAGTCCTGATATGAGGATGGTACAAGGATATTACAAGTATACAGACAATGAAGTTCTGAGAGAATGTCATGTCCTTATGTAATGAGGTATCTCTTATGTAATTATGTATCTCAAGATGCTTATACACTCACTCACTCATTGTCTGTAACACTTTATCCTGTATAGAGGGGTCACAGGGGGCCTGGAGCCTGCCTCATTAGGGCACAAGGCGAGATACACCATGGACGAGGTGCCAATCCTTCAAAGGGCACACACACAAACATACACACATACTACAGGAAATTTAGAAATGGCAATTAGTCCACATTGTGGAAAAAAGAAGAGAAAAAAAAGCCACCTCAATGTATAATTTTTTGTTTGCTATTTAAATTTCCTATTTTATATCAAACGAAATAACTAGTACACTTTATTAAGATTAGAGAACTGAATTGTACATTGTGGTCTGACTAACAGCATGGCTCATCTGCCCCTGAGAGCTTTTAAAGCTGAACTGTGGCTCACATTCTGTCTTTTGTCCATTTTTAGAAAGCTTCTCTGACGATTGCTCATTTTCTTTAGCAGCATTTCAGTTTCATGAGTGAATCAGTCGTGAAACTCGAAGTTTTTTTTTTTTTTTTAAATTCTAGATAAGCCAAGATATACCTTTATTTGTCCCACAATTGGGACATTTCTATGTTACAGCAGCAAAGAAAAATATGAAGTAAGGACAGCAGTGCATCAAATCAAAAGAAAATAAACAAATAACACAATAGTTACACTTTCAAATTAATTGCACTAGGTAATATTGCACAGTTGCTAAAGCAAGTTTAAAAAAAAAAGCAGTACTGTAATAACATTGTGTGCCACGGTGACTGGTTCACTGGGAGCAGCTCTGATTGTACAGTCTAATAGCAGCAGGGACAAAAGATTGTCGGTATTGCTCCTTCAGACACTTAGGATGTAACAGTCTATCACTGAAGGAGCTGCTCAGATATGAAACTTTTATACATAAGGTGAGAGTCATTATCCAGCGAAGATGATACTGTAGCTTAGCTAACGTCCTCCTTTCTCCCACCTCCTGCACAGTGTCCGGGGAAACTCCCTAGACAGAGCTGGCCTTCTTTATCAGCTTTATCCAGTCACTTCCTGTCAGCAGTAAAGATGCTGCTGAGTTAAAAAAGGTCTTCAGTATTGCTACCTGCACTCCAAAAGACCCTAGTCTCACCAGCACAAAGAATCTGCTCTGTCCTTTCCTATGAATTGCATCTTTCCATTCCAGTTTCTGTTCAAATGAACACCCAGGTATGTATAAGAGTCAACTTTTTCAGTGTCCTTTCATAGAATATTCATTGGTGATAGTAAAGTTCTCCACCAGTTCATTTGGTCTTTACCACATTTATCTGGAGGCAGCTCCATTGGCACCAGTCCACAAAGTTCTGGATCAGTTCTCTGTACTCCCTGTCATCATCTTCCTTGAGCAGGCCGACAATCGCAGAGTCATCACAGAACTTCTGCTGGTGACAGGTTGCTGAGCTGAACATGAAGTCTGCAGGGTAGATGGTGAAGAGGAACCCTGTGGAGCCCCGTTGCCTGCGGGGCTCCAGTGTTGGAGATTGTCAGAGTCACAACCATTGTCAGACGCACATACTGTGGTTGGTTGTGAGGTAATCCAGTATCCAGGTAGACAGATGATACTCCACTCCCATGTACTCCAGGTTATCCCTCAGAAGCGCAGGTTGGATGGTGTTAAAAGCACTAGAGAACTAAAAGAAAAAACATGACTCTCACTGTGCTCCCAGCCTTTTCCAGGAGTAAAAAAAAAGCCATATCGTCTTCCACTCCAATGCTAATTCTAGCATAAAAAAAAAAAAACATAAAACAAATTTTTTTGTCTATTATTTATTTTAGTTTATACACAGATCTGAAGTGGGACAAACTAAAAACCTGTCTCTTCATCCTTCTGGGTCGGGCTTGAGGCATTCTCTTCCTCCTCTTTTCTTTTCTCCTTCAGTCCTTTCCCTTCTTCTGACCATTTACAATTCACCTCTTTCCCCTATTTCCTTTTCTTGTCCTTCTTCTCTTCTGATATATTTTACTGTGTCTATTCCCTTGTCTTTCTCATCCTTCAGTTTTAGCTCTACTTTTTTTTTCTCATTTTCTTCCTTATCCTTCTCTCATCCTACTTTTACTCAACCCATCCCAGGAGACTTTGGGTGGGGTGCCAATCCATCACAGGCCACAGATACTCACATGGTCATTCACACACTACGGTCAATTTGGGAATACCAATTAACCTAATCTGCATGTCTTTGGGCTGTGGGAAGGAACCTTGAGAAACCCCACCAAGCACAGGGAGATCATGCAAACTCTATGTACACAGACTGGAGGGAGGACTCGAACCTGGACCCTGGAGGTGTAATGCTAACCACTACACCACTGTGCTGCCTTTGCTTTGGAGAAGTGACCCTCCTCTACTTTCTCTACCTCTAGATATTCTTGCAACTGCACCTTTTCCCCACCCCCTCTCTCAATCACACACATGTACTCTGTCTTGCTCCTGCTGATCTCCACGCCTCTTTTCTTCAGTGCATCCCAGAACATACTCCTGAATGTAGAGCTTTAATCAATGCAGTCATGTGAACGACCAGTAGAGGGCAGTGTGTGTTTTAATAAAATTCACAGGCGACTACACAGAGGGGGTTTTATTAAAAGCTTGCACTTATTTATACTTTATAATTTACAGAGACCTATTTCATAAATACATGTCCAGCCCATATAGCACGTTTTATTTCATTAGAAGTAATATTAAATATTAATAGTAATGCAAAAAGTCGGCTCTTATTGATCAACTCAACTGAGTGCTCTCTCCCCCCCTTTTTTGTGCTAAAAACAATAACACAATCCAAACAATATAGTCTATAAGGAGAATAAAATATACTGTAACAATGTAAAAGAGAGCACCAGAAATAGAAACTAAAATGTATTCCATATGACTCACATGAATTAACATTGACTGAAAATTCTAACAGCTTGGATGATTTATTTATGTTTTTTAAAGTTAGTACTTTCTAAGTATCTCAGTGTAATTTTTTTTTTCATTTTTGAATACAAGACATTGGAATATACTCTTATTAAGTTAACATTTATGAATAAAAAACTTGTGATTACATGTATTATCAGATTTTATTGACCCTCCTACTAAGGACTGGACCAAAACAAATGTGCGATGGCTTCAGGATCACGAACTTACTCATGCCACCTAGTGGACAACCGGAAGAGGTACGTCGGTGTTTAAGTTCCGTGTAGAAACAAGTATGTGTCGAGTCACGTGGTCGGTGTTTATTTTTAGGTTTTAGACAGGTACAGATTGAGTTGATTTCATTTCTACTAATACGTAAAGTCGAAATGGACGGACATCATCGCGGGAAAGGGAAACAAGGAAGAGGAAGAGGGGGGCGAGGACACCGGGACGAGGTGTTTTAACACAACTGGATATAAATACCAAACCCAGTGTTTCTCAATTATAGTTACTTCGTGATCTAGATTCATTTCACTTCCTTGTTCGTAGTCTATAATGACTCAGGTCTTTAAATGTTTTTCTTCTAGTCCAGAGATGTGCGTCTGTCCAAATCCCTGTCTTACGTCCTGAGACATGGTGCTGCTAAAATGGGTCTTAACATGGGTTCAGGTGTGTGTGTGTGTGTGTGTGTGTGTGTGTGTGTGTGTGTTACATTTATTCACTGTTATCAAACATATGCCTGACATGTAAATCCATGAATATAGTGTTTAACTTAATATAGTGTTCATAATCCTCCATATGACTCTATACATACACAGATCAGCCATAACATTATGACCATTATGGAAGTGTACTGAGTGTTCAGACACCTTTCTGTTGGAATCAGCATTAACCTTTTCATCAGTTTGATCTACACTAGCACGTCTATTGGATCAGCCTACACAGGCCCACGTGCATCAGTAAGTCTTGGCCTCTCATCACCCTATGGCCAGATCACCAGTTTTCCTTTTTTTGGATCATTTTTGGTGTGTCCTGACCAGTATAGACCAGGAACATTCCACAAGAGCTGCAGTTTTGGACTTGCTCTAGCTATCACAGTCTGGCCCTTGTCAAAGTCACTTAAATCCTTCTGCTTGTCCATTTTTTTCTGATTGTTTTTTTCCAGAAGTAAAAGACATTCACGTGCTGCCTAATATATCTCACCCACATCCAGCCACTATTGTAATGCGATATTGAAAATGTTGCTTCTGTGAGAAGAGCCAAACTGTACTGGGTAGACAAGGGAAACCAGTGAACTTTTGACGGGATTATGGGTGGTTAAGGCTGATTGATGCATATGGGGAGCAAAGTCTGGCCTGTGTAGTCCGATCCAATAGAAGTACTAGTGTAGATCAAATTGATGAAAACACACAGTGCATCACTGCTATGGTGGCAAAAATGGTTAAGGAGGACCTACTCAGTATTAGGCAAGTGGTCATAATGTTATGCCTGATCAGAGTACGACATAGTGGCTTATAACTTAACAGTCAAATGGATTCTTGACTGCAAAAACTTTAACAACCCCTACCTGATTGTATTCAAATCTTCCCTGCTGTTGAATCCAGACGGCTTTGTATCCGTGGATGAACTTCTCGCTCATGGCCAGTTCAGATCATTTTCACTGGAAGATGTAGAGAGAGTTGCCACCACAAACGACAAACAGCGCTTCAAACTGCAAAACCACCCTGAGAATGGACGCCTACAGATCCGGGCCAATCAGGGACATACTGTACAGGTCAGTGGGGTCTTTAATAGTTTAGGTTATGTGTGGCTCATCACTTTGATCTGCTTGTTTTTTTTTTTTTTTGTTTTTTTTTGTTTGCTGGACAGTATTTATGTTATGAGGTCAGTTGTGTGTTTGCGTGTTCAGGTTGAAGACCTGGAATTGACAGCGGTGGTTCCGGATGCTCCAGACTGTCCACGGGAGGCCGTTCACGGGTCCTACATGAAGTACTGGCCATCAATTCGTAGCCAGGGCCTGCGCAGGATGAAGAGAACTCACATTCACCTGGCACCCGGGCTGCCCGGAGAGGGACAAGTGATCAGTGGTGCGAGTCACAGAGAAAATGAAATCATTTTGGATTTAACTTAAATGCAAGGATGTTTGGTGCGATATTCTGTACACATGTAAAGCAGTTAATTCATGTTTTATAAAGGAAGATATTTATTCATCTGATCTATTTTCAGGAATGAGGCATAATTGTGATCTAGCTGTGTACATCAACGTCCCCAAAGCTCTAGCAGGTAAGCAGAAATGCAGAAGTGCTTTCATCCTTTTGATTCGCCTTTTAAGATTAACATTTGTTTTTCTGGTTTCCTAGACGGAATTCAGTTTTACTGGTCAGAAAACAAAGTGTTGTTGACACCAGGTGATGCTGACGGTGTGTTGGCTCCTCGATACTTCTTGCGAGCACAAAGACTGAAACCTTCACGTGAGTTTCCGAAACAGCTCAGACACTAGCAAGGTTTTAATAGGGCACGCTTGTCATTTTAGTCGACACGTGTTTCTAATTTAGTAACCAGGTCATTCCAGGCCAACTCACCCAGAATCTCTCAGTTCATGGACTGACACAGAAAACAACTCTTAAAAAAAGTTTGATAAAATTTTGACAAATCCAACCGTTCTAGTTTAAACACTTTTTATGTTAATAATTTTTGAAGTCATATTTTAAAACTTATATAGTTAAGAAAAAAGCCTCAGGGCATTGACGGGTTTAGTATCAGTGAAATAATTCCCATAATATTGTATGTGAATTCGTCAGCTAAAATCAAATATTGAGAAATTCATATAATCGTTTACATCGTGGAAATATACAGCTTTTTTGTGTCAGTGTTAAGCAGACAAACTTTTATGAGAGAGACTACTGGTTTTCTACAAATACTAAGAGTTTTAACGGATGAATTGCAACTGCAGAAATGATTACACTTGTACCATGAAAGGCTTAAATAAACACAAAGTGTGGATTTGAAAATGTTTATCATTTTGTGGGATAAATGATAGGAAAAACTGGCATTATCTATGTGACGTATTTGTGTTATATGAAATTTATGAATCATTTTCTTTACAAGCTATATAAAGAACATTCCTAAATGCTGAATTTTAACAAGAAACATTAACTGAAATGAAAAAAATCTACGTCTTTAATGATTGAATCAGTGATTATTGCTGACATTTTTTTTTCTGGTTCTTTTCTCTACATTTTTTTTTCTCTTGGTTTCTTCTTTCTTTCTGCTTTTTGGACTCCGGTTAATTTACAAATAAAAGTTTGTTTAGTCATTATAAGCAGATAATAGTTGCCTTGGTGAATCAGTATGGTTTGGTGGGAACTCTATAAATGATGCCTGCTTTCTTTTCCCATGGTTCGGTTGACCTTTGCATGGAATTGCCGTTGTATTAACATATTTATGTCACATCTAGAAGTTGTTTGGTCCTGCTTCACAAATTTAAATGTCACAGAATTTGCTAATTATGAAGTATCAAGGGCAGTGGCGGCTCAGATGCTTAAAGCTGTGGGTTACTGGGTTACTGATCGGAAGGTCGGGGGGTTTGAGCCCCAGCAGCCGCCAAGTTGGCACTGTTGAGACCTTGCGCAAGGCCCTAAACCCTATCTGTTCCAGGGGCGCTGTGTAAACTGGCTGATTCTGCGCTCTGACCCTAGTTTCCTAACCGAGTATGCGAAAAATAAATTCACTGTGCTGTAAAGGGCATGTGACAAATAATTGAATCTTATTACTATCTTAAGAGCTGAAGACATACCTTTTAAAGATATTTTCTCATAAATGATTTTCATTTGCCTGAATCCTTTTTCATGACAAAGTTAATAAACACTGCCTGGCTACAGTAAGAAAGAAGTCGCACACACTAAGATTTAATTCAGTCCCCATAATCTTTGATGAAAAGGCCAGTTCATGTGTGAAAATGATTCCTCATGCACCAAGGACCACTCTTTCACAGTTTGAGTCCTGGACTATGCCTGTACCGTCAGGGAAGAAAAATGTTACCTAACTTCATTTTATTGCCACATAATGTTGCTGAGTCTAGACCTCACCGACTGAAGCATCGTCTGACCATAACACTGCTTCCAGAAGCTTGTACAGTGGCCACTATGCATGATGGGTGCATCGATTCATAGGCTTTCCTTCTTACCTTGACACACCCATCCCTCTGAACTAATAAATAAATAAAGGCGAATCTTTCTGCACCCTGTAGCAAATTAAAAAAAGTGATCATCTTATGGACTCTCAGCTGTTTAAGTGATGCAATCCTGTTTAAGTGATCTATTGATGATTTTTTTTTTCCAAACACATTCCTTTTCCAAAGTTGACGGTTCAGCATCATCCTTCTTTCAGTTCTCCTTCATTGTTTTTTCTGCTTGATGCAACTTTTTTTTTTGTCCAGGCAGTGTATATAAAAAGTTAAGATGTTATACATAAATACATCTGGTATTCCTGGATATTCAATAAAAATTGCAACCTATTCCAGTAAAAAATGAGCAGTTGGTCAGGCTTGGAATACACCAACAAAGAATTGCAAAAAGTCTTTGGAGGATAGTTATAGGATTATACAAGAGCCCAAGAATTTAATAGATGATTTTACATGAATTACTTCAGAAAAAAAACAAACGACATAAAATGGGAAAGACTCTGAATTTTGGGTGTGTTGGCACAGAATGAACCAGCCTCGTAGCCATGAGCCAAAACATTGCTGTCTCATAGAAATGTAAACTGATCGAGTGTGTTTATTAGAACATATCATGGGCAGGTTTAAATAGTATAATATTGAAATTGAACAATTTAGCAGGAGAAAAAACAGCCTCTAACTCAATGTATGTTTTTTATTTACAGCATGCGATCTTGATCTGGAATAAACAGCGGGGAAAAGAGGTCTTGATTTGTCACAATGAGTATAAAACAAACTATTCTTCAGCAAATCCATGAACATCTGTAAGCATCTGTAACTCCCAGCACTGAAACCTATTGGACTGGAAAACCTGTGTGTCTTAAGTTACTTATAAATACTGTATTTTACCCTTTAAGACATCCAACATGAATTGAACATGACGGAAGCTCTGTCCAACCGAGCTGCTTGTTACAATGACTATCTGAAAAGAGACAGGCACTGGTTGTGGTTTGGTCGACTGTTTGCTGCATGATGTTAGTCAAAGATAAGGAAGTTATTTTGTGATAAAGCAACAAACTGCTGGTCAACGCAACACTTCCTGTGCTAGCTATGATAGCCTGTGGTTTCCTCAACTGTCAGTTGAATCAAATGTAATAACTTTCTGGGGGACATGGTACCGTTTTAAAAAATGTATGGTGCAGATGATCTTAAACGATGTATACAGTTGTTCATTCTTTTTATTGTATTTAAATAAATCTATTCTGTAATGATATTTAAGTATGCTCCAGTAAGGACAATGATTTATTGTATGTCTTTATACATCACATACCTATCAGTCAGTGAATACATATAAAGACAAATAAAAGGATATTTCTTCAAGTCCATTCAAACAGAACGCTATGTGGTTATAAATGTGGCAGTGAAACCGAAATCAGTATAGATCCTTAACAAACCACTCTCAAATAATACACACCGCAGCTCTTCAGGAAGGTTTTTCACCTCGTCATCAAGCAGCAGCTTTTCACATACAGTACACCTAATATGATTGATTTCAGTAAAGCATGAGCACTTGAAAACAAGCAATGTTTTTTTTTTTTTTTTTTTTTGAGGCTAATGCACAGATACTCTGTAACTGCAAAACGATCTGTGGTTCTGCATTAAATTAACATACAGTAGATCAATCAAAGAGCTTCATGACCCCCAGTGAGTTTATGGAAAAGCTCTTCATTCAGTGTGTCGCTGGTCTGTCGGGCACGCGTCGACATGAAGATGTAGCCACCGATGTACTCGTGGACGACCTTACAGTCTGCATCTACACAGCCGAAGGCTATGTTGATGTTGCCATCAAACTCAATGGCCACCTGGTGGAGAGAAACATCTCAGTAAGAAGGTTTGTACAATTACAACAGATTATTGTGAATGGATGCATAATCGAATAGGTGATAAAATAGATTTTTTACTAATGAATGAATTGAACTGTTCATGACCGACCTGCCGTATGTCCCAGTTGACATTCCACTGCCTCATGTTGTTGTAACGCCAGGTCTTCACTACGTCTCCCACTCCCAGATCGATCCGGATCAGGCGATTATTTGCAATGCCCAGGACCTCGTCTTTACGGCTACCCTTAAATCTGAAAATAAAAATTTTCATTCGCTCGTTTACATTCCAATACAAATGGATATTTAGCAGACAACACTGAATGATCCTTCACAAGAAAATTTGAGGAATACTAAGTGTTCTTACCGGACCATGAAATAAGAAATGCCAAAGTCAGGCAGGGACTGCCAGATCTGGAGGAACTTCAACAAGGCTTCTGTAAGGGAGAGCTGAGCCACATTCTGATAAGCCTCCAGGATCCGTGGAGTTAACTGCAAATTCAAGCAGGGAAGCCTTTGTGTGAGTGTATCGGTCAAAGATGAGAAGGGTTTGTACTGTCATTCAGAATAACAGTAGTACTTAATATAAAAATACTTTTTAAAAGCTTGGTTGTGTTTTGTATTTTGATTCTTAAAAATCTTTTAAGAAAAAATTATATAGATAGTATTATATATATTTTATATATTAAAAATATATATATATTTATAAAAAAAAACAGCTTTAATGACTCACAGAAAAATGTTAGTACTTAAATAAAATAATTGAAAATAAATAATTTTTATCATGTCTGTTCTGTACATTGTGTATATACTTTATATAACTGTGGGGCTTTTTGCATTTTTGCAAAGAAAAATATTTCACCCCCTCACTCATTGTCTATCCCACTTTGTGCAAGGTTGTGGGTCCTACTATATCTTAGGGGTCTAGGGTTCATCAATCATCACCGGGCACAAAAGCACACATACATTTACACACTATAGGTAATTTGGAAAGACCAATTAACCTAATCAACATGTCTTTGGAGTGTGTGAGGAAACCAGAGTACCTGGATGAACCCCACCAAGCACAGGAAGAATATACAGTACAAACTCCGCGCGCACACACACACACACACACACACACACACACACACACAGACCAGAGGCAGGAATCGAACCCTGACTCTTTAAATGGCACTTTATCCGACTCATGATTGTGGTGAATCTACTGTAGTGTAAGGTAGGATACCGCCACAAAAATTTACAAATACACTGATTCGTAATTCAGAATAGCTAGTAATTCATAATTCATAATTCAATTTTATTTGTATAGTGCTTTTAACAATTGACACTGTCGCAAAGCAGCTTTACACAATCAAAAGAATTAAGTTTGTATGAAATGTGAATGTGTATGAATCAAAATGGTAAGATTGACCACCTGTTACGTTATTGAGAGTTAGGTTATTGTGTTCGCCACAACTATTGTTAAATTAAATTGTATAAGAGATATCCGAATAATATAAGTATGTGCTCATTTTATGCTGTTGTCTGTTTTTGCCAGTTACCTGTTTGGCCTTGTATTTCTTGGTGTAGCGGGGAGACACAAGGCTCAAGGTGTTAATGCTGTCGTCAGCCTGTGCGGTTGACGCAGATGAATTGGAGCGCTGCATGGACAAGAAGGACTGAATGTTTTTCACTTCATTCTGATAAGAGCTGTCCAACAAGGTCAGGCCTTTAGACCCCAGCTTACAGGCTGCCATCCACTCCGAGTACTGCTTCTCCTGCCGGGACAGTGGACATTGTATAAATAGGATGAAACAGTGGAATGGCCATGTTTGTGGGAAGGAAATGTATAGATGGTGAGAGCAGCTACCGTCCTGTACATTTGCAGAAATTCATTAAACACTTCTGGTGGAACAAGAAGGACTTCAGTGACCGATTGTATCTTTTTGTTCTGTGACTGTGATACTCTATGAGATGACACTGCATGATGTCGGATTTTTGAAGATGCATCCTGCTGTACTCAGTATGATCACTTACATTCTCACATCGCAAATACACCTCCATCATGCCCTCTGGAACTGGGATGAGGAGTTTGATACAAAACTTCTGTCCTGCTAAGTTCACATCAGGAGACACTTCAGAGCCTGTAGGGGGGGAAAAGAGGGGGATTTTGTGAGGGTACAGAAAGCACTCACAGTGTGCCTCAGTATATTATAATAACATTGTTTGAGTCAAGGGCAAAACTTTACACATCCTATGGCTTTTGATCGGAGAGATAGAATTTCGAAATGTAAAAATCTAAGTGAACCACTATTAAAATCAACAGAAACATATTTTGTAAGGGGATTTTGACATGAACTAAAGGCATTCATGGAAAACAAAAGTGGATAGGATGAAGGTCAACATGTGTTTTCTCTGACATGCTTTTTTTTTTTTTTAACTGCAGCTCATACTGCATCATAATCTGTGAAATCAGCCTATACTGTACATGACGTCACAAATGCCCATGATTGGATAGGGTTGCAGCCATATGGCCTACCCAGAAAGCTTACTTTCACAATCTCCATAGCGGTAAAGTAAGATCTTTTCCACTGCATTATTAGGGAGGCAATTATCTGAATTTGTCCTGAGAGTATTCTAATGGAAAAGTAGCCTGGTTCATTGATCTCAATCTTGATCTCTCTCTCTCTCTCTCTCTCTCTCTCTCTCTCTCTCTCCCTGTATCTACCTTTGAGATTCATTTGCTGAATGGGCTCTCCATAGCTTTCTTCTTGACTCTTGTAGTAGAAGATAGAAGTGTCCTGGAACTTGAACCAGTATTGTTTGTAGTCCCTCAGAGTCAATCTCTTGGGCCTAAAATATAAAGAAAATAAATCAAACAACCCTTAATGAATGTTACTGAACTTTATAGTTTTAGCTCTAAATAAGTAATGTGTAACACTAACACAAATAAATGGTCTTACCGAAAAATTTTCAAGTAGTCATGCAGTTCTGGAGGGGTCATGTTTTCCTAAAATAAAATTTCCAGAAAATAAATTGCACTGGTCAGTAACAACCTGAACTGTTTATGTAACATGATCGCATAAAACATGTAGCAGGTGAACAGCCAATCAGCTGCGTACCAGTTGGTTCGTGTTGCTGTTATCTCCAACCATCTTGACCTCAAGCGATTTCAGGGCAGATTCCAGGTCATCCATGCCTTGGTTGGAGCTGATATTCTGAGATAGTGATAGTTTGCCTATATGATACTGACAGAGAGAGAGAGAGGAATTGAGCCAGACAATTTTGATATTAAGATAAAATTTGTCACATGTTATGCATATCCCAGTTAGAAAGCTCGGGACAGAGAACCCACAACCTTCTGACCAAAAACCCAGTAACCTACTGCCTTAACCATTTGAGAAATGAACTCTTAATAAAGCGATGTGAGATGTGGATTTTTATGGAAAGGAACACGACAGCATCACCGATGGTTCTAACAAAAACACATCGAAATATATGATGGATGAAGCGGAAACTGATTTCGTTATCGTCTCTTCATCAAGCTATACATATTGTAAATAAGATATACATTATATATAACTTTAACTCTCTCATTGGTTACAGCTGTAATTGGTTAAGCCTGTGACTTTAGGACTGTGTGGCTGGGGAGAACTGAAATAAATCCTTAATACATAATGGAGAAAGAGGAACCAAGAGAATAAAAAGATTAACAAAAGTACTGGTACTTTGCACAGAGGTCACTTCTGGGTATGCTATTTTAGGAATCATGTGGGAGTAAAACTAAATGTGTCACATGCAAGCTGTTTGTAACTTATTTACATCAGTTAATGATGGAGAGAGGGAACTTCCCTCATGCCTGTATGCACATGGTGACTATCACAAGATTAGGGGGATTGGGCGGTTTAGGGATGAGCAAAGATCATTACATTTTGAAAAAGTCAACCGTTTTGACTTACAAGATCATATTATAATCCACTGCTGCTACGATATTGGGTGTTGCCTGCATATTGTGGTTTGAAGGGCTTTGTTTTTTGTTGTAGAGAAATCTGACCTGTGTTTCCTGTATATGGCTCTAAGGTGCTGTGTGTCAAGTAATTCGTCAAATCTAAATGAAGTTAAAGGGGAAAAAATTGCTTGATGTGGCGACCACAACTCCTTGATTCTCTTATCGGCCGGCTCGACGTGCTTGCCAATACAGATGTGTCTGAATGTTTGTAGAATGTTTTTAAGCCACATGCCTTGTGTCCTATACATGTTACCAAGGTACAAAGGTAACGTGCATGTTTGAGGTAGAACATAGAAAATTAGTCGTATGGAGATTTGGAGACAGACAGTAGGACGTGCATTAGCATATTCTAATAAGACAAAATGATTCCAGTGAGCCACGGGAAGTATTACCATATACGGAGTGAGGAAGTGCAGTGGTTTTACAGATGTAGACCAGTTATAGATGTGAGAAAAAAAAGACATGGGAAAGTTCACCCAGCGTCTCTGTGGTTTTGTAGAAGTGAACCAACCTGCAGAGCCCCAAACAGCATCATCTCTTCCTCAGTGCAGTCGTTGTCCTCCAGCAGGATCGCCCAGCGTGCCTGCTCATACAGCTGTGTCAGACGCACCTCGTCGTACTGCCAGAAATGAGGTTTCGAGTCAATTTTTTTGAAATCATACATACTAAAATATATCATCTATATACTATATAAACATGGCAGACGACAAACATATTTTCTCTCAAGCACACACACCTTAGGTTGCATATCATGAAATGTGTAGTATTTGAAGCGTAACCAGAGCTTGTCATTCTCCTGAACTCCCTGCTGCAGGAGTGAGCGTGATGAATCCAGCCATCTGAGTAAAAAATATATATATATCCATTTTATATATATTTAAGATAAATAGTAAATAGTAGCGTTTGTTCATTATTCACTAGTGTTTGCTCATACCTGGTGTTGATGTGCGTTTTGTCCACCTTGCTGGCTGGTCGGTAGAGTTTAGAGATGGCCTCCGGAGCAGGAGAAGGCTGGCACACAGACAGAATCTTATAGACAGCCTCAGTTTTAGGAGAGTCTGCAAAATGAGCTGGCATGCCCTCATACAGAGCGGGAACTGACCCTGAAGGTATAGTATGGTTTTATAAGGTGTATATTTTGCAGACTGTTATAATAATGCTTTTCAGATACACAAATGCATGAAATACCTGACGTCAGTGGTACGTCTGTAAGGTCATACTCCTCCTTCCCACAATCTTTGTCCTTCTTTTTCTTTTTCTCCTCCACCGGCCTTAGCAGAGACAGCTCCTCTGGATGGCGGATATCTAAGAGAAAGCAGAAAAAGGAAGAAATCAATGTATAGAAAGAGAGTAAAGTCATCAATACTCTTCATTCATTCATCTGCAGTAACTGCTATGCCAGGAACACTGAGGTAAGAGGTGGGAATAGATCTTGGATATGGCGCATCCCATCGCAAACCTCCACGCCTTGGGGTTATTTAGTGGCGTGTTTTTATTTTTTTTGGAGGTAATTAGACGCAAAACTGACAGTAACATGAGCTTAAGGTTCAAACTACAAAACCCACTGCACAACCATACTACTCTTTACCCAAATCTGAATACTATTTTCCCTGTACTTGTTCATAAAATGTCCATCATGATGGCTCCACCAAACCAAAAAATGATTACACAAAAAACAATAAGTTAAATGCACACGTCCACCCTCTCGTCTAATCTAACATGGAAAAAGATCCTATGAATGTGCAACTGGAAGCACTCCTAACCTACTCCTCTCCCTTCCTCTAACTGTATTGGCTACTTAATCCACATAAGCTTGATTTTACTGACAATGATCTCTGTGTATGAGCCAGGGTATGTAACCGGAAGCATGACCATGACAAGCTTTCACACATCTATTTTGAGATATCGTTATATTTATTGTATATCAGAAATAAATATAAAAAAAAAACACCTGTTCAGAAGTGCCAACTCTCACACATTGAGTGTGAGACTCATGCAATCACTTATCATGCCACACATCTCTCCAAGTGAAGAGAAATAATGTTCAGCTGAATGAAGGCATGAACCAAACGTAAAAAAAGATTGAAATGGCCATAATAGTGCTGAACAGATCAACAATCTAATAAGGTAAAGGGCAGTGGCATATTATCTCTCAATCGCTCTTTCTCTCTCTAACTCTCTCTCTCTCTCAATATATGGTGCATCTGTGACCAAGACAGCGAGTCTTTGTGATGTATCAAGAGCCACGGTATCCAAGGTAATGTCAGCACACCACCAGAAGGACGAACCACATCCAACAGGAGTAACTGTGGACGCTAGACGAAGCTGTCTGAAAGGGATGTCTGAGTGCTGACCCCGATTTGTTTCCAAAAAACATAAAACCACAGCTGCCCAACTCACTGCAGAATTAAATGTGCACCGCAACTCTCCTGTTTCCACCAAAACTGTTTGTCGGGAGCTCCACAGGGTCAATGTACATGGCCGGTCTGCTATAGCCAAACCTTTGGTCACTCGTGCCAATGCCAAACGTCGGTTTCAATGGTGCCAGCAACAGACAAAGTAAAACAGGTCTTGTTCTCTGATACTTGTGCTAGATGGGTGTGTCACCGCCAAGGTCTAACGAACCATTCTGGGGAACCATGGGCACTCAGTAGTTCAAACATTGATGGATTATAACGCACCAATACACACAGCAAGACTGGTGACGGAGTGGTTTGATGAACATGAAAGTGAAGTTGAACATCTCCCACCACCTGCACAGTTACCAGAACTAAATATTATTGATCCACTTTGGGGTGTTTTTGGAGGAGCGAGTCAGGAAATGTTTTCCTCCACCAGCATCACATAGTGACCTGGACAATATTCTGCAAGAAGAATGGCTCAAAATCCCTCTGGCCACTGTGCAGGACTTGTATCTGTCATTCCCAAGACAAATGTATGCTGTATTGGCTGCAAAAGCAGGCCCTACACCATAGTAATGAATAATTGTGGTCTAAAACCAGGCGTTTCAGTTTCATTGTCCAATCCCTGTATGTATATATAAATAGTTTTTATCTTGCTCTTGTCATTTTTTATGACTTTATTTTGTGCTTTAGCTAAATACAAATCCATATTTGTCAGGCCAATAAATCACCCTTTGAATCTTTAATTATCTCTCTCTCCTTCTCTGTTTCTCTCTAATGCACACACCATTCAGGGGGGGAATTCACCCTCAGGACCAGTGGCTGAGTCATTTTGGTGGACTTTACGGTCCTACAGTTGATCAAATCATGATTTTCCTCTTTTTCATCTGTTTCTGCATGGCCCTCATTTATTCTCTTTGTTTCACGGCTCCTCCATGACTGCTGCATTTCACATAATGTTATGTGTGTTTTGTTGTATTTTGTCTTAATCATGTTTGTTGGCCCCTGAATGTTCTTATGAATTAAATAATGACACATTGTTCTGTGTATGATTAAACACAATCCAAATGTTGTCATTTTACCTATCCTGTGTGTAAATAATTTTACTGCCCTCAAGGGTGTCAAGGGGGGAGTGAAACTGACTATGGAGGGCCCCAGTCACCATGAGAGTTGTAATTCTGGAATGAAATATGAGAGCTAAGGATCAAGAAAGGAACGGGACACCCAATGAGACTGCATATGTGTATGGCCCAGAGATCTGTGCTACACCCCTGCTGTCCTACATGGAGCTGCTGCAGAGCATGTAAGTGACTTGGCTGGTGGGGTAAGGTAGGACCTAATTCATTTTTAGGTAGGCCCCAATTATTTATTTTTTTGTTTGGGTGAATATTTTAAATGTCAGTTGTACCAACTGGAATAAATACAGTCACATGCAGCTGTTGTTTCACTTTAAAACTGCAGCACTAAAATATGCAGAGGGTACCTGCAGGGTAAGGGGTACAGTTAGTATTAGACAAAATCAATGGGCATGCTCCACGGAGGTGTCGTGTGCATGTATGCGCAAAAACCAATGCCCGTATAGTCAGAATCTCATTCCATGTTGCCAGCTCTGCCTGTTGTCCTGGATCTCACTAGGCACAGGTAATACTGCTACAAGTCTTGACTCCTTAAAGTCCTTAAAACTTTGTTGTTTTCAGATGTCTTCAGGACTAATTTACCAAGTCATCATACTAAAGTGTTCTTCATGGAGTAATTTGTAATATCTTATTTTCATGACGATGACCTAAACGCAATCTTTCTGGACTTTCTGGACAGACTGCAGGACTGTCTACACATGACCCGATTCTGTATTCCCACTGGGACTGTACCACTGTACCACTAATACGGATCTTCCACAAAGTGTTTTACTCAAAGCCAAAATGTCTTACTCAAAGTCTTGCAGATTCCCTGGACAGTGCGGAACACGGTGCTGGAGAAGCAGGCATGGAGCCGCAAGGTGACGCCGTTGGGAAGACCCAACCGCAGAGGCTTGTGTTGGGGTGTGAAGACCAGTCGAGCATCTGCATGGATACCACATTTATCGAGTGTCCAGGATGTTCGCAGGACCCACTGCTGCTTCTGCTCCCACCAAAGCGCATGATCTGACCAGTCCTGCTGTATCTCTAAAACAAGAGGTCAAAACATACAATCAGTAATGCTTGAGTTTAACTCGTCATTAATCAGAAAACATTTTCCCCATCTTGGTCAAGATATGTGTTTGTCTAATATGGCTAATAATTACATGTATGTCTAAAAAACCTGAAGGGAAGACTTTTTGTACAAAACGTTTACTGTACTATAAAACCATTGTATTCTCTCACTCATGCAGGATGTATAATACTTGATTTAACTCACGTGTTTTTTCTACAATTTTCAAAATGACCCCACCTATGTGGAGGTCAGAGGTTACACTGATTTTAACAGGTGGAGCTTCAAGGCCCAATTCCTCCACAATGACTGACAGGTCCCACGCCGCCATCCTCAAGAAGCTGGAAAGGACAAATGAACTAGAGGAAGAATAAGCAGCATAAATCTCAATTAGTGGATATCTTCATTATGTTGTGAGTGTTACAGATGCTGTAATTAATTTAATACATGTGCGCTTGTGTATTTGTGTTAGAACGGCCCAATGAGAATTAAAATATAAACTTAATAAATTCTTTCTCTTTTTTCAGAAACAATAAATGTGTGCTTCATAATATTCTAATGTTACTTGCTGTTAGGAAAAGCATGACTTAGCTTGACTATCACATGCTAAGCATGAGTGTGCTTGCACTCATACACGTGTGGGCAAACGCACATACAGCCTCCCTTATCCTCTCTTTATATGACATCGCTTTTCCACTTCTTGCCCTGAATTGACCAATACTTCCCATTTTTGCTGCAATCACACTAAGCCACATTTCCTCTTTCAGTTTAACATCAACAGCCACGTTTAACCATTCAAAGGGATGTACACACACACGCGCACATACACAGAAGAATGGGGAAGGGTGGGGAACCAGGGGATTCTATAATATGAAAATAGGCCTATATGATCAAAATATGTTTATTAAAAATTGTCCCACATATTATGAACAAACAACTGTGCATATGCTTTATTGATTAAACATATACATTTACAACATTTATTTATTAGATTTATGAAATGACATATCAAAAAGAAGATAAAGGTTTCTTTAGAGTGTTTTGGATGATTAAGCTTTGTAAAAACACTTTACTTGAAATTTGTTCTGTAAGGAAAATCCTCTGTAGTACTGTCCATTAAAAAAGGGGGGGGGGGGGGGGATGAAAACCTCTAAGGAATCCTCGAAAGGGATTCATTCAGTGAACAATTCATTTATTTATTTCTAAGTGTGTGGGTTATACATCACGTCAGTGATATGAGAGAAGATATGGGTAAGTATAAATGAATTCACATTAAGTAACTTATCATATATATTTATTGCACATGGTTAATATGACAAGTATGATGGAGAAATATATTGTTTGTACTGGATGTCTATGTAATTTAGGGTTTGATTATGAATGAGAAATGTGCATTAAGTTGAATCTGAATTATAAAAAATTCAAGGACATTATTTATACTTTATACATTTTTATTCAAGAATGATTTTCCATAAATATTCTACATTTGCATTTACAGTACACATGTGTGATATTGTATCATCTTTATTGTATTGTTTATTCAACTTAAATAAAATAAAGTACACATATTATGATTATTATTATAAGTAGTAGTAGTAGTAGAGGTATTTATACCAGGATCATAAATGGTTAAATGGACAGGAACGTTCACATGTACACTGATGTATTCATGTGTCATGTGCTTTGTAACAGCATTTTGCTGTATTTTGGGTTTTTGGACATTTTAAAGTCTTTTCCCTTTTTACTCAAATTAGTATGAATAGAAAGTTACAGTTTACTGTCTGATATTTATATAAATTGGCTCACACTCACTATTAAGAACACTGCCATCAATACAATTACCTATAAAAGAGTTATGAGAGTTAGTTACCTTTATGTCTTTCGATGAGCACAGTGCCTCCTGAAAGATTCTTCTGCTTGCCTTCACGCTGAATGTGTTGGGTTTTTGCTGTGTGTTGCCGCAGTTGTGAGAAAAAAGGGTGTTTCTCTTTCTGTTAGTTTATGCATAACGGAACAGTGTGACCGCAGTCTCTTTGGGTGTGTTCTTATATGAAGAGCAGAGAACACTTAAAATAACTCGGTATCTGGTTTGTTAAGGCATATAGGAAGGAACTTACTTTATAGGAAGTTCCTCATAATTTGCTTTAAATGAGTTTACTCAATTTGTTTTATATGGCTACAGTGGCTCATTACAGTACTGCTTTTTTTATGTACAAACCAAGGACTTGATTTTAGTGTTTTTAGTGCAGCCATTAAAATCAAGCAAGCATAGACAGTTGGGACAGTTTTAGGCAGAAAGCTGTATAGAGACTTTGGAAATGTGTCCTTTTATTTACAATATAACTTTACAGAATTAAATTTTCTTATTGGGCAGTGATCTGTCCATGTCACTACAGGGAACCTGTGCGTAGGTTTACAACTAGAGGGCAATGTAGGACTCATGTGGGACTCAGTCTGTAGTCTGAAATCTCTGTGGTTTAATATCTGAGTCACCGAATTCTAAAAAATTTTTGCATGGTTTTCTATTTGCGTGTGATGTTAAAGATGATAATTCTCAGAATTATTGTAAGCTTGATGATTCTACTAGAGGGAGGGAAAAAAAAAGATATGTGCTTGTCAATCCTTACCAGAGCCGTGTACTCTTAATATGAATTATTTTCCTATAACAGCATGTCCTGTCATGTTTTATTCTATAGTTTTATAGCTATAGTTTTAAAATATTAACCCAGTTTATCTGTATAAAATGTTTAGGACTGAATTATGCAATGCATTTTCTCATAATTATCAGGGTTTATTTATGCACCACATTTCTTTAATATTCTATTCATATATTACACACTCTTATAGAATATGTTTAGACTAGCTTAAAAAAAAAAACAGGAACAAGTATGTTTTATCAAACATCTTGACTTCTATCAAACACAAAACAGGTTTCTATTAAATTAAGTTTCGCACTCTCACTCATTCATCGTACTGTATATACCGCTTTATTCTATGTACAGGGTCGCAGATCATGGTCTCCTATTCATGGACAGACTTGGGTCACAAGGCAGGATACACACTGGATGGGGTGCCAATCCATTGCAGAGCACACACTCATTCACACGCTATGGGCAATTTGGGAATGCCAAATACCTTAATCCTCATGTTTTTAGACTGAGGGAGATAACCGGAGTACCCGGGGGAAACCTGCCAAGCACGAGGAACAACATGCAAACTCCTAACCACTATGCCACCATGTTATGTCAAACATTTCTTGTAATATTCTGATCATATATTACACACTTATAAAATATTTCGGCCTGCTTTGTACCAAAAACAGGGTCTTTTTTTTATTTCTATCAAAAAGGAACCAGGCTTCTATCAAATTAAGTTTTGTACTTTAGATAAAAATTTATTTTAGTAATTTTGTAAAACAGCGGTTAGGTTTAAAATAGTATTTAAAAAAAGTTATTTACCTCTGTAATAGTAACTTTTACAGTAGATTAGTAGGCTACTAACTTTAGCTTAGTGCTCCACTCTTTGTGGAAAGCTGTCTGCAAGATTTCGGAATGTTTCTGTGAGAATCCATGCCTGTTTATTCTGTAGAGCATTTATGAGGCCAGGCACTGATGTTGGAGGAGAAGGGTCACAATCTCTGCTCAAGTCCTAAAGGTGCTGAGGTCAGGGCTCTGTGCGAGCCAGTCAAGTTCTTCCACATGGAACTCATCAAACCATGTCTTTATAGTCCTTGCTTTATGCACTGGGGCACTTGGAATAGAAAAGCGCCTTTCCTAAACTTGCCACTTAAGATGTCCTGGTATGCTGAAGTATAAAGATGCTTCAATTTCAATAAGGATTGAAGCTCCAGAATTTAATAATTAACAGGTTTGTCCAAATACTTTTGTCTATATTGTATATGTTTTTATTAATCATCTTGACTTCCTTCAAAAGGAAAACAAGATTATATTAAATTAAGTTTTCTATCTATAATTTTAATGTATTTTACTAATTTTGTAAAATTGCAGGTAGGTTTAAAAAAAAAGTAAAAAAAAAAAAAAACATCTTAAGTTCTTTAGCTTTGGATTAGTAATTACTTACTTTATAGTTATTTATAGTAGATGCGTGGGCTACTGAACTTTTAGCTCGGTGCTCTTTGACATTATAATGTCTGATAGTCACATGCATACTGAATAACTGGTAGGTTTTTGTTTGTTTGTTTGTTTTTTATGTAAAAACCTATCTGCAAACATGTTTAGAACCACTGTCCTGAATAGACCAGATACTGTATTATCTTACTCAAGATTCAGTCTAGACTGGAGGTGAATGTATTGACCACTAGATGGCAGTGTAGGATAATAAGACACGTCAAAACTCTGTGGTAACGGCCATTACGATGTACATACGCACACGCGCAGACACAGTGGACCCCTATTTAATGGTACATTCCAGGTGTTCGAACGCAAAGGACGCTTTAGTTTCGCTTTCTGAGTATATGAGTGCGAATTTCTGCTTGGTAAATAAAATAAAATAAAGTAACAGGGTTGTCTGAAGCAGACTGGAAGTAAATGTAAACACACTGTGTGAGCGGTGTTGCTAATTTAAGCGATGGCCTATCAGATGTCCGGACTTGCAGCTCGTGTTTCAGTGTCCGCGCTGACTCGCGCTCTGGAGAAGCAGAAGCTCGCGCGCCGAGGTGTAAGTTTAGCCGCGCACTCGGAGAAGTTTTCCACCTCCTGCGCGACCCTGAAGTGCCGCGAGTGGGAGTGTGTGAGTGTGTTCAGAGGCGTGTTCGGTCGGAACCACTCAGGGCCGCTCGGAGCGCTGCTCGGGACTGTCGGTGTGTCCGCCGCCGTGCTGAGCTCGAGCGCAGTTTGCGCCATGGCCGCGCGCCCACCTTTCAACTTAGACTCGGAGCAAAGTGACTGGAAAGAGGCGAAAAGTGAGTGCTGGGGTCAGGTCAAGTGACGAGCGCTCAGACACACTCCTTTATCGATTATGAATTAAACATGAGTAAAGTGACACATTCTGGGGATGGAAAATGTTTTAAAATTGTACTCTTACAACCTATAAACTGCAATGCATGAACGGAAACTCTATTGCTTTTTAAAATGCATTGCTATTCAAGGATTGCTAAAAAAAAAAACATAATCAATAAGTACTAGCTTGTGCTGAGCAGATACCGTTTGCCACGACACCCTTCAACCTGGTAGTCTATCTTTGCCAACTGTTAATAAAAAGTTTCTAAATGACCTTTTATATTTTATGAGGTGCTATCAAAAAGTTTCGAGACTAGTTCTGTAACAGCCAACAGATGGAAGCACAAGGCTGCATGCAGAATCACAGGGAGCACCGATCTTCACAAGTCAGCGTGCCAAAAGACATCATCTGGAGCTGTGAAACTAGTGCTATTCTGACCACTTGCATTATTACGTCCATTCTTATCATTAGTTGCGTTTTATTCCGAAGAGTACTTAACAGTGTGCTTCCTACTCCCTGCTGAGTAAACGGTGAAGGAAGTTCCCTCGACAAAACTCCACCATTCGGAAAACCCTGAAGTCACCAGCGCAGATGTCAATTCCATCGTGCGTTACCATGGTAACATAAGCACCTTGGATACCTTTTCACCTTTGGTGTGGATATTTCACACTACTTACATTAAATATTGAATATTTATTTAAACAAAAACTGATACAATTATAAACCATATTCTACTCAAATGATTTTAACTTGTAAACTATTGATTATTATTATTAATAATAATAGTAATAATTGATGTATGGAGATTTCTATTTTTTTTTTTTACAGATTACTAGCCTAGATAATACTACGAATTTCTTGATTAAATAAAAATGTAATCATCGTGTCCTATTAATATGATGTCTTGCTCGATTATAATGATAATAAATGTATAAATCCTTTTCCGATCCCTTCGCAGTTACCTTTGAACTGAACATTTTTCGCTCCCTGCGGTTTGAAATCACACTTAACATGGCTGAACACCCTGTGAAGTATACCGATCGGATCGCAGCTAGGCCAATCAGAATTCCTTGGAAACCTGTCCTTTATGACGAGGATCATTACCAGTGACAAAACTTGGGTGTATGGTTACGACACTGAAACGAAGCAACTGTCTTTAGTGACCTCATCTCCAGACCGAAAAAGGCGAGGCAGGTCCGCAGTTCAACATTTGTGGCATTGTTTATCAAGAATTCGTTCCCAGGGTCCAGACCATCAATAGCGAATTCTACTGCCAGAATTTAAGGTGTCTGAGAAAGGATCCACAGTGAAAAAACAGCTTGTAAACAGAGCTGATCTCGAAACCTTTTGATACGTCATAGGCAAATTATTCAATTATGCCTCTCCATAGTCTATTTTGTCCCAATCAGTTTAGCGATGGATCTGCAGGCTATCCTAGGAACTCTAGGCATGGGACTAGAAAAGACCCTGAACGGGACATCAACCTATTTTCTCACACTCATTAACATCCAATGTGTAGTTTTGTGGAGGAAGCAAAAAAATTAATGTATATATGCGCATCAAAAACATGCAACACACAGCACATAGACAGTAACCCATCTCAAGACTGAGCTTTGGTTCTGGAACTGTAAGCCTGCATTTCTAGACACAGCATCACCATGCGCCATCAAAATATCAAACACTCATTGATCAGTTCTTTGCGTAATAATTAAGATACACAATCGCCCACCAGCTTGCTAAGGTAGTCAACTCGGACTGTGTTTTGGCATCTGGTAGCTGGTCAGCCCAAGCTGTATGGTTGATTTTGATTTCTTAAAGAGTATATAATAACTCTTATGTTAATAAATAAATGGCAGGAATGAGGCAAAGAAAACAAAGGCAGAGATATTTCACCTTTAAACTATGGATAATTTAGCAGCCATATTTCTAGTTACAAAGATCCATTATTATTTCTGTCTGTAAAATCTTATTGAAATATCAATGAAGCTTTAAATGGTAGTAAAACAGATAAATTAAGCTTTTTTTCTCAATATTGAAAGCATTTTATTAGCATTGATTTTGTAAGGAAAAAACACTAGTCACTTATAGCCACATCCAGTTTTGACCTTGTGTGAACCAGCAGCCTTAGTTTATGTGTAATTTAAATTTAAATTTCAAGATTCAAGAGATTTTATTTGCCATTTGTACACAAACCAACAGTATGAGTGCATTGAATTTTTTTGCTTAAAAAAGAAAGCTAACAAAAGTGTATCTACTGTAACATACGCTATATCTACTGTATACGTATACGCTATCTGTAGAACTATATTTAGTATTGTGGTGTGTGGTATATTTTAAACATGATTTTCAGATTTCGAACTATTGCATTTTTTTCTCAAAGTTGCAGTTTGTTTTGTAAATGTAATTGCACATTTGATATAGCAGTTTTTACTTTGCACTTTGTTATTCTGTGTGTTGGTGACTTTCTGTCTCTTTTCATTATATTGTGTGATATATTAGAGGAGCTTCTGTCCATGAACGTAGATGAGAAGCGAAAGGTTTACAGGACGGGCTACATCTCCCTGGATCAGATTCCTGTCTTTAAGCACTCAGGTACATAATGCTAGCTTATAATTTTTGATTTAGTGACTTTCCACCCCACTTGATACGACAATTTATTTTTAATCACATACTCTATCCATAAGTTGGCCCTAGATACAAATATATACAGTGCTTTGCAAAAAGTTTTGAGCCACCCCTCATTTCTTAATATTAAATTGAATTAAATTATGAAAACAAATGAAATGGGATTTACTACAGATGTTGTACTGTGACAGGCTGAAAATTGACTGGAAAAAAAAAAAACTATTTTAAAACTGGTTATGTAACAACAGCAGCAGCACCCTCACGTCCGCTCTGGTCTGTTCCTAACACTCATCACCAGTACACTAATCACCGGCCTAATCATCTGTCATCATCTGCACCTGGTTCTTACCGGTTAATGCCTAAAGTAAGATTTTCTTTTAATGCTTAAATTATTTATACGTCACTGTGTGGCTTAACAATCAAAAAATATTCCTCTGAAACTGCTCAGACTGAAAATGTGAGACACAAAATTGCCCAAAATTAGCATCAGAAAAAGTTCTTCAGGAAGCCTGGAGAACTATTCCTCAAGATCGCATTAAAAATGCAACAAAGTCTGGCAGTTTGGAATCAAATATTTAAAAAAAAAAGAAAAAAAAAAGGAGGGTTATCTTAAGACTTTTACACAGTACTGTATATTTAAAATTAAACACATGGCAATGAGACATGGTCTGCTATCGTATTTGCCTTAGAGTGAGCTACATCACAATATCAGTACTCTTTTTGGCTTTCTTCTCCCCATGCCACAAACAATAAATATTTAATGCTAAGTCTAACTGTGGGTAATGTGCAATAATCGGTGATGAATTTCTTAAGCCCGAATCGATCAAGGCCACTAGCTACAGTATATTCCCAGGGTGAGGCACAGCCTGTTGTGCCTTGCTGAAGCTGATGCTGGCCACGACTGTGGAAGACAACACTCAGCTTGCATGGCTCAGAAATGTATCACATTTCAGTTTGCTTTTTGAGACACTAATTGGTCATAAAGAATGCAATTATTATAAAGGAAAACACCCGTACAGACAGGAGGAAGGTGATCAAGTGCTATTAATGTGAGCAATGTATAAATGTGCCTCACACTATAGTATGTATACACAAATGAGGGATATATTGACATGACTCTGATTCTTTAAAGGTCTCCCGCCAACTTCTCTGCAGTGCACTTTTCTGAAAGACCATTATTTTGTAGCCTGAATTTTTCAGTTTTAACCACAGCACCTGCGTGCGAGATGTTAGGAGGCATTGCTGTATGCTCAGCATTTTCTGGATAATTTGATTTTATCTCGCTGAATATTTTTGTTCATTTTTGGCGAGCAGGTACTGCATCTGCTACACCTCTTTACAAGGCCGACGATGAACTGAATCAGAAAATCTCCATCTACCGAGGTGACATCACCAAACTGGAGATAGATGCAGTTGCCAATGCAGGTGAGGATTTTGTGCTGAAATAATCATGGTGTGCCTTAAAGTATATGCTTAAGATTTGCTTATAAATATTTACACTTTATTATTCTATATTATTATTTTAAGAATAATTTTAAGTAAAGAAAGATGTAAATGATTTGGAAGTACCATAAAATTAAAAAGGTCTGTAAAGTAACTGGTATGGTTTAAAAATAGCTGTAAAACAGCTGCGTTTACTTTTTTAAAAATCTGATTGGTCAAAAGTGTAGATCAATTTCCTGTAACAGTGCTGACCTTAATGCACGCTGTACTGTAACTCAAACAGGTTTACAACTAATGTGCAAATTGAACAAAATAGTTTATTTACAGAAATGTAATATGGTGGGTGCTGTACACAATATAAAACTGTAAACAAAACAAAATTTTATTATAAAATAAAATGTTTTATAGCTGTTAATATTAAAACCAGGAACTAACCTACTGTATGTTACTAAGGTTATGAAATATTAAATCTAAATAGATTAAAAATCGCACGCTTTTGTATGTGCTACAAGGGGTATAAGATGAAAAACATCTCTGGATATAATTACTGTGTAAATTTTTCCTTTTAATTATTTCTTACCCAGCCATGTGCATAAATTAAAGGTTATTACTGCTTTTGTGTTGCAGACATGAAACTGAGCCATTATTTAGCAGTAAATAATGGCTTTAGCAGCTACAGTGTTATAGTAGTTGATTAGAATATATATTATGATCAAGTGAAATTGAAATATATATAATCAAAAGCGGTATAATGAATTCAGGTTAATATAGATGACAGTATATCAAAATCCAAACATTTTGCAATTTTTTTTCATATCCAGTAACAATCATTGCCATAGCACAGTTCTTTATACACTGTGTACCTGTAACTTGTAACTGTGTACAAACTATTACAACATCAGTCAAAATGAACCAAATGAAAAGGGAATATAACATCTTTTGTATATGTGAATATTTAGTACTGTATTTTATGGCTGATAAGCACACTAGAATCTATATAGATTTGTCACAATTTCAACAAAAGGGTTAATGTATGAATTGACCCCATGTTGTAAAGCAGGGCGCATCTAATTGCGTGAGCAGGCTTGGTGAATTCTGGCTGTCACGGTATAAATTCTCTGATATCATGGGTATGATATCAGAGAATTTATACTGTGCAAGCCAGAATGATAAAAATTGGTATTTTTGTTGCGGCTTTAACAACACAAAAATGATTGTTTCTCTTTGCTGGTATTGCCTGTAGCCTCAGTATTGTACAGAACAAACAGGACTTTACATTTGTACACAAAAGATTATGCTAAACACTTTTCCTCAAGAGATTGTATAAGTCCTACAACTTGCCTTGAGTACATCTGCATCAACAATAAGATATCGAAGTGTTTTCAGGTTATGATCCCTGAGAATGAATATAACTTAACAGGAACCTATCATGCAAAACATAAATTCACATTTTAGTTATGTGTTTGCATTCAGATTGGTGTGTATACATGTGTACGTGTGGCGAGCGGGGGGTGCGGGGCATTGTGACATCCTCCTGTTGAAAAAAATGTCAAAAACCATCCCCTCTGTAAAACCACCATCCCTGTGGTTCTTCTTACCATCCCTTTAGATTAATAATGCAGTGTATTATGTCAAATTTGTCACAAAATGAAATATTAAACCCTCTGTGTATGATCATCTACGAACTAATAAAGGCGATTTGCCAATCAGAATTCAATATTGTAACGCGCTGCTCACAAGCTCACACAAGTTTGCATAATTTTCCGTGCTGTGTGCATTTTCACAATGGCTAAGAGAACAGTTTAAGTACAGCTTTTGACAAATAAAAAAAAAAAGAGAACCGAAGCGATGAAAACGAATGATTCAGTTTAACACGGGAGTTTTCGAAATGACTGACCGCTTTAATGATGATAAAAGACGTGTTCTTTACCCAATTTGTGTAATTTCATTCTCAGCTTAAAGAAGAGGTTTTGTTTTTTATTAGACTTTGTGGCTTCACCTACATACGTAGGTAGAAAAGGGTCAAAAATAGATTTTTCAATGTCATAATAGTAATTTGATGATTTGTGCGCGCGTGTGTGTGTGTAAGAGAGAGAGAGAGAGACTGATGCGTAGTCATACAGAACTACAGTACTATTAAATTAAATTATTTAATTGCTAATGTTTATGTAGACTTTTATTCTACTCTTATAATCCTCCCCAGACGAAAGCCATGGAAAGGATGAAATGATAGTTTTGATTAATTGCATGTAAAATGCATGTGTTTTGTTTTGATGGCTCCAAGTTGATTTAATTGAGCTTACATTTTGTTAATAAAACTGTTCTTAAAAATGTGACATATTTCACAATCATTTTGTATGGGTAGTTGTATGTCATTGTGGTACTTGACCACACCATCCCCCTTGAATTTTTTTTTACCATTTAACCACTGTATAGATAGATAGATAGATAGATGGATAGCGTGTATGTGTGTGCAATTTCTGTAATAGCCCAGATGTTTTTTTTTTTTTTTTTCCCTGTTGTGACCTCATATATGAAGATATGCTGTCCTGGCTTGGTTATTACTCAGCTCTGCTGTTCTTGGGTGGGGTGTGGCTAAGCAGTAGCTCATTTACATAGACACTGAAACAGCACATTTGGCAGAGGAGTGAAATGAAGGGAGTTATGAACAAAATTATTGCAGTTGGAGCATCAACATGCAGTCAGACTTGGGAGGACGTCTGAGACCTCCAGCACTATGCAAAAATCCTGAGCCACCCCTCATTTCTTCATATTAAATGGACTGATGTAGATTAATAAAAAATATATGTTTTTTATTCAACAGGCTGCAAAGTGCCTGAAGATATAATAAAAAAATTGGTTGTTCCAAACTTCAGCAGCAGCCTCATTTCCCCTCTAATCTGTTCCGACCACGCAGCATTCAGTATTACCAGTATACTAATCACCGGCCTGATCAACCGTCATCTCACTGGTTCATGCCTAAAGTTAGATGGGTGGGGTTTTATGTTTGAAATATTCGTAGGTCACTTCTTAATAAACAAAAACATTACACTGAAACTGCTCAGGTACAGGGACTGGACTGAAAAAGGAACTTAGGAAGAAGCCTGAAGGACTATTACTCAAGACTATATAGGACTATACTATACTATTGACTATACTATATGAAGAAATGGGGGGGGGGGGGGTGGTGTATGTTTTTTGTGCTATTAAAACCAGCAATGTAGTGAAAAAAAAGAGCACTCAATGGTTAGATTTTATAACCACTAGATGGAAGCAACGCTTATATCCAGCTCGGTTCTTTTGCTAGCAGGGACACTTGGGGTTTGGCTGGTAAACACTCAGGCTGGCAAATCCCTGAAGAGAAATAATTCCATATGCTGCAATTCTAGAGGGAATTTGCTGTTGATTACATCACTTTATAGAGAACGGTCGCGTCACTCTCACAGATGTTGTGCCGCCAGGATCGGTGTCAGCATTTCATGGTTATTTGGCAGTGCTGACATTAATGTGGTATCACAGCACTGTAAAATTGCGCAAGGTTTATTATTTTGTCCATCATCTCGTCCAAAACGACTATAGAGCAAGACAATGATGTGTTAATGTTCAAGCAGTCATGCTTTAAGACGGCAATGCATTATCCCAACAGATACAGACAACCCTATAGGGCGTACTATTTTATTTAGTGATTTAGAGAGAAGTTTGATGCAAGGAGATTTTCTGAAAGAATTAAAGCAGTATAATTAAAAGGGAGGTTAAAAAAGAAAGTGAAAAAGTTACTGAGAGGAGGTGGGAGAGAAGGGATAGCAATAGGAGTTAGTGTGACAGGACACTGATTCATCCCTCTCAGCAGCATTGATCGACTGGCCACTGAGCCTCGGTGTAAAAGCGTGAGGATTAACAGACTGTCTAGAGGTAATTAATTTGGCTGCTGGAATGGACTTCTCAAGACTGCTAAATGTGCAGCGATCCAGTGCACTAGTGTATTCACATACGCAGACACAATCTACATGCTAGATGGGTGTGTTACTGGATATTACTAATGTTGGATTTCTGTTTGACATACAGAATGTCATGCACGACTACAAACCGTTCCTTTATTCTGCTCCCTGTGTCCATGTTGGTGCATGAACTTGAAATTGTAGATCACTAACTTGATGTATGAGAGAGAACTAAATATATGCAAAAATATTATAGTGTTTCATTCCTGCTTCAGTTGTCTCCTAGAGGTGTTTACATGAAAAAGAATAGAAACATAGTAGGAAATATGTAAAGCTGTCATCCAGAATTATAGTTCTTCTATCAAATTAAAATATCTAAAAGATCACAATAAAAGTACATTCACTGATCATCAGTAACTGATTCATCCTGGTCACAGTGGATATAGAGTCTATGAGAGGAATGCTGGGTGTGAGACGGGAACACACACTGGACGGAGCAAGGCACCATGCACACCCGTACACATTCAAATAACATGATTGCCATGCAAATTTTTTTCCTATCACCATAGATGTTGAGTGTAAATTATGTTCACCTTATTAAAATACAGAGTAATCATTACGCGAACTCCGCCTATCCTTTTAAATCTGTCCACCCTCCCTTGATGCATATGGTAATGTACAGGCTACAGTCAATCATCTAACCTCTTGACTAATTGTGGACTATTAGTGTAATGGCATTTTTCTTAGTAACAGCTGCTATTTGTATTTGATGATTAATAGACACTACCTATAAATAAATAAATAAATAAATAAATAAATAAATAAATAGAAAATTCCCTAATTTTTTTTACTATTTTTTTTATTAAAATGTTTAAAGTTATAATTGTAAAACTTAAAAAAAAAAAAAAGTAAGATTTTTAGAACTTAATTTCTCCTTTATGATATTCCCTATAAGCTAATTTTATGAGACAACAGAAGTAAGAATGAAATTATCTTGCATAATATTAATACATATTAATATTTTTTGTCTAAGAAATATATTCCCATCAAATTTTTGAACCAAGTCGAGTGTGATGAGATTAATTAAATTATTTATTGCTCACACATCCACGTACTGTAAGTTGTCGTAAAATGTGGACTAAAGTTACACTTCTTGATTATCTCTCTCTTATGTTATATATGCATATAACCACATATGCTCTTAACAGGAATATAAGCCCTTAACACAAACACACTCCCATACTGTAGCTGTCTGCAGTAATAAACGTTATCTTCACACCAGAATCTTCAAAGCCGTAGAAACGCTGTACTATCTCTGACACTCACATCTCCCCCCTGAGGACACTCGCGAGTGCTCAATTATGACAGAAATGTTAATTGTGATGAGGCTGTTTTGAGTGATAATATGCTCTCAATTATTAAATTATGCTTAAAAGTAATCGGCATGCTTCATTAATTCGCACCTTACTCTTCAGCAACACCTACTGCAGGATTCGACAGTTTCACGAATACAGTACCTGTGATTCGCTAGAACACTCACATTCTGCGAAAAACTCCACAACAACACACCCAAAACTAGTCGATGGTCATGCAGTGGAAATGCTGACAAATGAAGTAAACAAATGTATAATTTTTTCCAGTATCTCAGTAATCGCAGAAAGCTCTGGAACTTCGGGCCTACTAGGATATGTCGCGTTTTTTTTTTTTTTTGTACAGATGTTTTCATGTTAGCAGGGTAACCTGGGATGTCCTGCTGTTTTATGTGAATCTTGTAGATGCCTTTCTGATGCACAGTATCGTCATGGTTACCACTGCGAGAATTGTCTGCATTTGATGCTGTAAATTGCAGATGCTTAGAGTTTTATTTGTTACTCATATTAATCTTAGGGCAACACTGAAAATCCTGATTTACATATAATTTCATACAAGTGAAGCAAACTCAAGTTTAAACATTTTGTTTTGAATTAATTAGACATCTCATGGGTACGTGGTTATGAAAGAAATTATAACTAACTTGCAAAGACTATATAAAGGATGAGCATGTGTTGTGCGTGAGCTTACATAAAAACAACATTTTTAATACGCGCAACACTGGTCTACAACCAAATCGCTTCCAAAACAAGAGGTTATTTTTGGTTTGCTGAAAATGAAAATGATGCTTTTAATTGTCAGTGAGTTTTAGTTTTCAGGATATGCTACTGTGCCAGTATTAAAGAGCCTGATGTGAATGCCTGAGACTACCTGAGTGCTCATGTCAACCGGGTTTAAATAAATGTAGATAAATGGTTTTAGTAGAGTCGTATATTGATCTGTACTACGATTTGATGCTTTTTCCGGCAGATATTTCCCAGCAAATTATGTAGTAATAAGTGATGATTATGGCGAATGATTCCATCAGGAGTATGAGCTCGTGGAAATAAGGTATCAGTGCAAATGGAGTCCATCGTTGGTTATAGCTGCAAGATTACTTCTGAACAGAAAGAACATTTTTGGAATACACTGGATAACAATTTTAAATACTTTCTTTGCTTCAGAGAGAAAAGCTGTTAATTATTATGTATTTTGATGAGCTGAAATAAAACAGGACAATTAACAATTAATACTATATCCACCAATAGCTTATATAATTTTAGAGAAATGTTAGAATAATATGTTTATCATGTTTATATTATTATTTACAAAACCATTCCCTATTTCCATACATAATGTCAAACCTAATACCATTACAGAAGAATATTTGCAGAATAATTGTCTGTAAAAAAGCAACATACTGTATAACGTGACAATTTTTCAGATGAAAAAAAAAAGTAGGCTCTTGGGTTTTGCATGAAAATAGAAAGGAGCATATGTGACAAAGTTAACAGAAGAACTCATTCTCCAGCACGCTCAGTAAACAGCTGTTTTACTTAGAAGTTTTATAGCACTATTGATTATTTTCACCCCAAATATTGACTGTGTTTATTTGATTACTCTTTAGTGCTCTTGATAGAAGTGTCTTTTTTTTTGTAGAAATGTTTTCAAAGCCATCTTTCTTATGCCTTTTGTTTTGTATGTGCCCAAATCCTTTTTGCACGGTACTGTAAGTAAAACAGCTGTTAGGTGTTACTGAGCGTGTTGGAGAATATGAGTTCTTCTGGTAACTTTCACACTTGCTCCTTTCTATTTTCATGCAAAACCCAGGAGCATTAAAGACCTACATTAAGTTTTGTATTTCCATCTGAAAACTGGTCTTTCATGTAATACAGTATGTTGCTTTCTTTATAGGCATGCAAATATTTTTCTGTAATGTTTTTATTTATTTATTATTAGTTTTATTATTTAGTTTATTTATTAGTAGAAATAATTTGTACCAAAGACAATGTAGTGCCTAAGACTTTTGCACAGTACTGTAAGTCTTTTGATTTATCGATTTTTGCCTCTTAATTCAACATATCTGTATATGGATTTTTATACAAATAAAATAAAATGGTTTGTAAATTCTAAAACCAAAGGAATTATCATTTCAGTATTTCAGTATCAAATGCACCTCTTTTTGTGTCTCATAAAAAATTTACAATTTCTCATTAATACAGTATTGTGTATACAGTACAGTTAATCAATCGTTTTAATTGTCTTGTTTTAAGTAAACTCATCAAATACATAATAATTTGCAGTTTTCATCTCCGAAGCAAAGAAAGTCTTATTATTATAAATTATTGTCCATTAAAATTTTAAAAAGATGATAAAAGTATTTGTACTTGTTAGAGAGATCAGTCTGTTACAATACTATAAAGTCTAAATGTAAATGCTATAAAACTTTATAGAACTTTAAATCCACCATCTAGACATGATTATGATAATACCTTGATTGCCTGCAGGACTAGAATTTCCCCATCAATAAGCCCAGATAACTTCAGCTAAACAAATCAAACAAAATGTAAACCTAATTTACCTGATGTGTAAATAATCCCTTCGATTAAATTATGATTGTGAAACCTGCAGCACATTCGTTACCCCCTTCGGGTATATTTACACTTTTTTTAAAGGCAAATATGAAATATTCATCTTGCCCACTGCGCGCCTTCACTCCTTCACATAGTGTTATTGATTACACCAAGTGAGGAGTCCTCTTAATGGATCACTGAACACAACCAGGAACTAGATGAGAAAATAATAAAGGCTGCCTTCTAAAAGGTTCACTCATCTTAACTGATAAAGGCTTTAGACAGCTCTTGGAGACGCCTGGCGCCTTCTTGAAACATTGTGGTAAACTAAATGAATAGTGACTGTGCGGGACCCGGACCTTGTTAACTTCTGTTAATTGAATTATTACGATACATGCCATCAGGTTTATATGTTCATACCACAGCACTGTTGAATTGTCAAAACTAATAGACTTGAAGTTGGGCATTAATTTCAATGTACTGGTGACCCAAGTTTATATTAGCGCTCTTGCTCTAATATGTTATCATTTCTATCTTAACAGATCATACACAGGGACTTGTACAGCATGAAGAGCTAGGCGAACAGTAAAAAAGGGTTAATGAATTGTCCTGATCGTCATGCCGTTTACAAGTCCCTGTGTACGATCTGTTACAGTAGAACAACAATCACGTGGAAAACCAGTACACGCTTTGTAACAGCCCATAGGATATTTGTCAGTACATGAGGGACTTCTTGCTTTGTGGTTTATCAAGACAGATAAAAATAGCTTTCACAATATAGTAAATACAAATAGTAATGAAGTATGAAGTGCTTCTCATAAATAACTCAAAAACTTTACATTTGCACACTGTTGTGGTATAAGAAGATGAAAACACTTCAGGCCATGCTGTTACAAGAAAAAGATCAACTTCAGGGTGGTATCGACATCACACCCTGCCGTCATCGATTGTTTCCATCTAACGGCCGTGCACCCGAGCGTTTTATTTTTTTACTCATGTAAATTTAAAAACATTCCAGGATTGAGCAGAGTAAAAAGTGAGGCAATGCATTCAAGTGTGCGCATACATATTCTTCTTCCCTGAAACTTCCCTGAGACCTGATCGATCACAAGATGGAGAGAGAAGCCGAGCAGTGTGAGATGTACTGTAAGACTGGATGGGAGAGGGGAGGAGTGTTTGTGTGTTGTTCTCAATAAAGATTGGATTTCCAATAAGATCGCCTCCACCCCCTGTCCCCTCTTCTCCTCCTTCTCACAACATTTTACAACTCTTGGCTCCTGCTTCCCCCCATAAAATACACCCAACATAAAATCCACTAGCACTTAGGAACTGTCTTCCTGAGAGGCAGGGACCGGGGAGGGGTAAACATCCTTTTTACACTACTAAATCCATCCATCCATCTATCCATTGATCCGTCTATCCATCTAGTAAATTAGGGAGGATATATCGTTGCAGGTTGGTTTATTAAGAAGCGTCGTTTCATGAAGAGTGGATTGTTAATCTGTGAGCTAGAGAGAAAATGGAGTTACATGCAGTGATGTCTGTAAGTCATAATAAATCATATGACCTAATAAAATGTATCGTGTTTATTTATGTTTGATTTCTTTACTGCTGTTTGCACGTTTAAAATGTTAAAGCTACAATCAAGGTGGACGTGATCGTGAACATGCCGGGGTGAGAGTTTCAAACTGCAGCAACAGTTTCATGAGGAGTGAGTGTAGTGAGCGCTACACTTTAAACCCAAAGCTCCTTAAACGTCTGTTTAGTCGCTGCATCCCATAACTGCTGCTGAGCAACTTTGACAGTGCCGGTTTCCTTTAACAAGGGCTTTAAGGATGTGTCTCATCATCAGGCATTCTTGGCTGAGGAAAAGAGATTGAATTTGGCATGTTGATTAAAATTTTCACTTGGAGTCTTTCTGTTTGGATTACCCTAATGGAGAAGGAGGATGTATATTCTGGGACACAGATAACAGATATCGCAAACCAGATTCCCAGGAAGGCAGAGGAATGATTCAAGATAAGAGCGATATACTGTAGATTGGAAGAGAATGCAACACCACCACCAGCCTTCTCACTTTTTTTTTTTTTTTTACATTATCATTTCACTGGCACTTTAGATAAGACAGCCATGTTAATGTGGTTAGAGATTTTTTCTAATTATTATTTTATGTCTTCCCTTGACTGACAGTGGTATTATCTAAAAAGCCCTGGGATATGACCTGCAGATCGCACTCCAATGTAAAAAAGAGAAACATTTGTTCCGTTTACATAAAGGGATAATAAATAGGTTGGGGAGAAGCACGCAGCACCACATGCAGCTTTTTCGCGTTTACGGCTTAATAGTTTAGTTCGTACAGCGTATAATTCACATGCTCCTCTAACCCCCAGCGAGAAAATTTACACAGCTTTAGTGTGCAGAATATTTTGTCGTATGGGCATACGAGGCGGGGGAATGTGTAGACATCTCTAAATAGGTCTGAAAATGCGCCTTATTTGTCAAACTGCGTAAGCCATTATATCTGTTATCTGTTGCAAATGAGGCTTAGCATTGCAAGCTCCTGGTTCAGAGCCCTCTCTCACTAGCGTAAGCGAATTTAAAATGAGTTCACGCAGTGAAATCTCACATCTCTCAGCGTATGTCACGTTGTTGCTAATTGGAAGCCAGGCTTGATGGAGGGAAACAGTTGTCACACGCCTAATAAATTCATTGCAATCTGAGGCACTTACAAATTTTTACTTGACTGTGTTACTGTTTTTTTTCAATAATTATATAAATTTATTTAACATTTACTACTAAACATCTACCTAGTAGCTTAGCACTTTATACATTGCATGTTAAAAAGCTTGTTGGAGTAAAATTAGAAAGATGTAGTTGCACATGTGAAATGATGCATTAACGAGCAGATACGGTCTTTTATGTGAATGTTCTGTAACATCTGGAATTTCTACAGAATTCTGGCTGTGTTAATTGAAATTGAGTTTGATGCTTGGGATTGACGAACCAACTCTCAGATGCTGAACCATTAATGAATGGTATGGTGGTTTTAAAACTAACTCAATGAGCTTGCAGAAAGGCATGCATAGCAATTATTGCAGGCCTCGTTAAAAGCCTCCCACCCCTTCCATTCTCTTCCAATCAATTGCCACTTTAGCTCAAATGAAGGAAGCTTGAATGCTGGCCTTCTCTTAGTCTAATTAGCTTAATTGCCCCAATGTGGTAAATGCAGGAAGAGGAGATGTGCTGTTCGTCGGGGACATCATCAGGAAGCTTGTTGCGTAGCTCTATTATGCTAATGTCAAAATTGTTTGAATGTTTCTTTTGGGTCGTGCTCAGTTTGTATGAACTCTTTCAGCCTAGTTTTTCAGAACTCGTCAAACATGTTGACAGTTAAATTTTATGTGTTAATTCTATATTTCAAAACCTGCCATTTCAGTTAAAGCTTAAGTGAAAGAATTCATGTGTCATTTACTTTCCCTGTTACTGCCACGTATCAGTTGACTAATCAATCAAAACAGTGTTCACACCAATTAGCCCAGATTAACCTTATTTTCTCTCTCTCTCTCTCTCTCTCTCTCTCTCTCACACACACACACTCACACACACACACACACACACACACACACACACACACACACACACACAGGCACATACTGTTGTGTCATACAGGTTGCGTTCCGAAGATGCATTAGATCTATGTAAATGTCTGCTTCCTTTAAAAATGCCATAAATGTCATAAAAGTTCAGTCTCTGTTGATCAAAAATAGCAAATAAGGATTTTGCGCAAATGCCCATAATTGTGTTCCTAAATAAAAGAGTGTGAATTAGTGTTGTGAATAACTGCCTATGGAGACCACTTCTCTCTCTTAGATGGACAATTACACTGTCCTCTTTCATTATATTGATCCATGTGTTGCTTACACAGGCATTACCACACTCTACAGATTGAACACATGTCTGCTCTTAAACACAATCCATTTGCTTTCTCTCTACATTATTCTTTTACCTGACACTCGTGCCATAAATGGCTTTTTTTTTTTTTAGAGGATTTTCATTGAAATGCCAGGATCCATTGAGGACCTACTCATGATTTGTGTATCATTAGTTTTAATATTTGGCAAATTAGAGAGGAAAAAACAGTATGTTGTTCTCAAACTAAACACAGAAATGCTGTTCAGCACAACTGTTTTAATTTTGATTTATGTATATATACTGATGGAAAAAACAAGCTGTTTATTATTTACTGCAGAGAAAAAGTGACAGATTTGCTATTTATTCAGATAGTTCACTTTCAAAATGCATCATAAAAGGCAGGAAAATTAAAGGGTCTATATACTATTCTGCTGACATTCCTAACACTCCAGCTTTATAAGCACTGTTTCCAGTTTCTATCAATGATTTGGGTAAAAGTTTATTCTTAACTGTTTAAAAAGAAAGACTGTGATCTATACCACACCCCATTACTTATACAAAAGTTGCAGAGGTCCACAGTGTTCTTACTGTTATTTGTATATTTGTCCCTGATTTCTGTTGTCAGAACCTTTAGGGCATGGCTGGATATTACTAGCGGTTCTTCATGGTGACATAGTTTGAGTCATGGAAATGTTCACTGACCATTTTTCATGGCCTTTATTTGATTAAGTGCTCATGTTTTTCTCCAGACAGTGGTTCTATATATCAATATTGCCTTCCCATTAACTTGGATTAACTTAGTACCAAATTGACTGCTTTATCTGTTTCGGCCTGTCAGTTTGAGAGAGATGTCTTACTCGCATGATTGTCTTTGAATAGGCTTTTCCCCCTTTTGAACATCCCAGTTAGCTGTTTATAGCTATGGTATTGGATATATGCCCATTTAGCAATAACAGTATTTTTCAGTAACTAATTTCCTACTAAGCATCAAACCATAACCTTTTTATTTGATGTTTTTCTTGCATCCCCCCCCCACCCCCGCACCCTTTAATTTTTTCAATAAAAGGTAAGAAACTGACAATTTATCAAACCATTATCACACCTGTCATCTTTCTGGGCTGGAGTCATGGCACAGCATGAAAAAATACAATACCAAATATAATCAAAAGAGAGACAGAGGTAATAGGAGAAAAGTAAGAACCTATAATCTGAATCACAAACAACCCAAAAAAAAAAACTTTTGCTGTTTTTGTCATAGTAGAAGTTGACAACAAATGAAAGGCACCCATTTTCCTTTGCTCATACACAGTACAGGTAGTAAAGTTATAACCATACACACCTGGTTCCTCAGGATAACATTATCGTAATGCTACTGTTATGTCCCTTTAACATGACTTAGCTCAAGGAAATAAACAGGTATGAAAACAATATAAAATTCCCCAAACCTTCAGTGTTAAATAATATCAATACCAAGACTGGTATCTCTGGCACTTATTTGTTGTTCTTGATTTTTTTCACATAGAATCAGTGTCCCAAATTGTAACGGTTTACAGATAGACTGGAAACAGACCAAAGGAGGCACAAAGGGTACATTGGACTAGGGGTGTGCCATGCTTTATGAAAACCTGCTTCATGACTGTGTATGAAAATGAGGCCATCTTGTTTCATAGAAATGATGTGGTTATAATGAGACATATTGCATAACCCAAATGAATCAATGAAAATATTAAAACCCCTTCAAAATATGTATTGGTATTGTTTTTGCACCCTGAATGGTTTGGGACACAATTTCAATGGACTTTGAAGACAATCCAGATTGTTTCTACAAACTTTGCAACTGATTAATTAACTGTTCAATTTGACATGTTTCAATTAAGCATTTTAAAGTTATGAGATTATTATGGATTGATGATATATAGACTACATTAGAGTTGGCACACCCCTACTTTGGAACCTAAGACAATGAACAAAGCCCTACTTAGCTACTTTGCCTTAAAGATAGTGGCCAGAAAAATTAGGGGATTTTAAAGAGACTATCACGTGTAAGCATAATCTATATCTGGTATTCCACCTTCTCTGTATCCACGGTTGGTTCCATAGCTTGGATTTGCTGTGTGGTTTAGGGTGCTCCTATAAAGGGTTGTATTATTTGAGGGGAAAATAGTATGAATGTAAGTCATGTCCTCAACTTTTGCCTTTGGCTGCAGGGGCTGTTGGGCCGCCAATGGCGTCATTTGGAAACCAGGTGTTCCGATCTCTAAGATCGAAGTGTCCTTAATGGTACCAGATTCTACATAGTCATCGTAATGCTTCACAGCACTACGGGGCCCAACAACATCACGAGCATATACAGTATGATCGTCAGCTGTAAGATATCCTGCCCGATGTCCATACCAGCAGAAAATCCCAAAAATTAAGAACAGGGAAACACATGCAGTCACCCCTCCTATAATCCCTGCAAGGGGTAAGACAGTCAATTCATCTGTACCTTGATCACCCTGACCTTGGTCAGCGCTAGGCTGAATCTGAAGATCTGCTGTCTCTGTTCTGGCACAAGCTGGGTGTTCGTGCTCTGAGTCAGTGTTCAAATTTAACCCCCCTGTTCCTGTAAATGATGTCCTTCTTCCTTTACTGACAACAAGAGGCACCACGCAGATGATATAACTTGACCGTGGTTGTAACTGAGTGAGTAAATACTCTCTGCGGTCTCCAGGCACGAGTGTCTCTGTAATAGATCCCATGGCTGGGTTACTGCTTAGTCTTAACCAGGATAGCCTGAAAGCTGAGGCTGGTTGAGCAGCCTGCCATGTAATATGGGCTGTCTCTGGAGTTAAAGGCTTTACACTGATCAACAAAGTTTTGCCAACATCCTCACCTTCACCCTCTGCAGAACTGTCCTGTCTCAAGTCAGGGTATCTGTGTATAGGTCGTCTGGACCTGAGTGTGAAGAGAGAACCCTGGGGAAGGGTGAGGGTTGTTGTGGTTGGGGTTTCAGTTGGAGAATCCCCTTTGTCTCTTTTAGATTCATCACCTCCCCCTGGTCCTGCAACTCCTCCAGGTCCATCCACAGCTGCCTCACATTGTTCCATTTGACTTGTGAGGTCCCTAAGTGATTTGCCCCTGACTTTTTCTGGTCCGTGACATGTTAGACCCCTCACTGTTACTGATGAACCTCGGACATGCAACCAATCATGAAGCCAGCGTAGGTTGCAGCCACAATACCACGGATTTCCACGCAGGAGTAACAGTGAGATGCTGTCCAAGTCTCTGAACAAACCCCTAGGTAGAGTTGTAAGGTTGTTGCCTGACAAATCAAGTTTTTGCAGCCTATGCATACCATCCAGTGAACCTCTTGGCATATGAGTCATAGCATTTTCCTGTAGGTACAGTCGAAGGAGATGCATGCTAGGAAGGTTTAAAGGTGGTGACTGAAGAGAGTTGCGTACCAAAGAGAGCTCTGTTAAGTTAGACAGTCGTGAAAACGTGTCATCAGCAATACGTTGATTTGCCAACAAGTTACCGTCAAGAAAAAGACGCCTTAGTGAGGTAAGTCCCCTGAATGCATGTGTTGGAATTGTAGAAATTCGATTGTCATCCAATCTGAGCTCTTCTAGTGACGACGGCAACCCTGATGGTATACTTGAAAGATGGTTGCGTGACAAGAAAAGAAGTCGGAGTCTGGGATTATTTGCGAATGCTTTGTCTTCAATGCTTACAGTTGATATTGAATTATCGTCCATGTGGAGCTTCTCCAGCAAGGGTAATCGCGCAAGAGCTGCACGCGGCAAAGTTCGTATGTTGTTGTCCTGAAGGTGGAGTTCACGTAGTGATGGAGGCAGATGTGTTGGAAAGTCATCAAGTTCATTATCATAGAGATAAACTACTTGAACAGTCATTCGCCGTTCTAAGGAGGTTGGCAGGCCAGCATTGTCAATTCGATTATTTTGTAAATAGAGAACAGCTGCTGTTAACGGTAAAGGTGGTATGATGCTCAGTCCACGGTCGTTGCAGTAAATAAAGCCATCATCACATCTACATGCTGATGGACACGGAACATCACCCTGAAGCTCTGCCTCCCCGAGTGCTGCCTCAGTGATGGCAGCTGTTGCTGCTGCAAATTCCAGAACCTCCACCAATAAAGTCAGGCAAAGGAGAAGCAGGAACAGCCAGTCCCTGAGCTCAATCACACTTTCGGCCGCCATTGTCCTTCAGTGTCCTTCCCTCCACCCAGACCTATGGAAATATAAAGAGAAATTACCTTTGGAGTTCATAAATACATGCAGTACTGTTCATAAGTCTTAAGCACCCAGTGTTTTTTTTTTTTAATTTTTTTTGTACAAACATTTTTAATGACTTCTTCATTATTAAGTCAGCACAAAAAAAATCTTATTTTCAGATTTCTGGTTTTCTAGAGAAATAAATAATAATAATAATAATCATTTTATTAATCATTTTATTTTACATTTATTATTATATATATATTTTTTATTTTATTATTATTATTATCTTACAGCAAAGTATCTGTAGGCCAGAAAAGTAAGCAGCATATTATGTAAAAGACCACTTTTCAGCCAAAGAAAGAAAGTTAGTTTCTGGATTTTTCAGGTATGAAACAAGAAGCAGGTGAGACAAAGTCCTCAGAAAGACTATGGCTGGTTCTGCAGGATGTTCAGGAAAACTAAGCTGCTAATTTCCTAAGAAAACTGCACACATATAAGACCATATTTTAAGCAAAAAGTTGTCAGACTAATTAATGAAAGAAGGTCAATAATTGATGTTTAGTGCTTTTTATATAAATTTTATTTTATTTTATTTATAATTTTCGGCAATCTTAAACACACAAAGAGCAATTTGCATCTGTTTCCTACAAAAGAAAAAACACCGGGAGCCACGAAACCCTGCAAACTGTGTAGGGAACAACTGAACAACAGGTTTTTACTTAACTGGAAAAGGAAACAAAAAAATTCTTATAAGTCACTGTGTCTCGCTGGAGCATGAAAAATCTGAATATGTTTATTATCATTATTTTCGTATAATAATTCTTTGTATAATATGTATTTTCGTATTAATATTTTCATATTAATATGACTCAATAATTAAAACTAATTAAATCAAGAAATCCTTAATATTATAAAGGCTAGTAATCTGTAAAAATACATAAATCTCCATACATCTTTAATAAGTTGTTATTATTATTATTAATAATAATAATAATAAATAACTTAACAAGTTATACACGTTTCAGTAGCATGTTTTATAATGGTATCAGTTTTGTTTCAACAAATATTCAATATTTAATGTTCATAAAGTGTAATACACTGCAGCAATGAAAGGTATCTCAGGTGCTTATGTCATTATGGTAACGCACAAACGAAGTGACGTCAGCGCTGGTGACTTCGCAGGGTGTTCTGAATGGTGGTTTTGTCGAGGGAAGTCCCCTTCACCAATAGTCACTGCAAACGGAGCAGGGAACAGGAAGCAAGTACATTTCAGAATGGAGCGCAGCTTGGGGCTCGAAAAGCTCAATAAATCTCATGCAGGCGGGTCGTGCATCAGCAGTTGTAATGCATATTTTGACCGAGAAAAATGCTACATGACCACCATAATCTGCAAATTTAGAATTACATTTAAAAAAACTAACGAACTAAAGTAAAATACATTTAAATTAAATACTCGTTATTTATTTTCCAAAGCCACAGGGTATCGCAGCAGAGTGATGAAAAAGCCACATGCGGCGCCGAAGCCGCGGTATGCCGACCCCTGGTCTAAGATTTTGCATAGTACTATATATACATAAAATCATTCACTCATTCATTGTGTATACTGCTTTATTCTATATACAGGGGGACATATATTGCGGGGGCCTGGAGACTATCCCAGGAGGCTTAGGGCACGAGGTGTGGTACACCCAATCCATCACAGGGCAGGCAGACACACACACACTGGGCAATTTGGGTACATCAGTTAGCGTAATCTGCATGTCTGTAGACGTGCAAACTTCATGCGCACAGACCCGTGGTGAAAATCGAACCCGGTCCCTGGAGGTGCAAGGCAGCAGTTCTAAACACTTAAGCCACAATGCCGCCTACACAAAATTAATTTAAATTTAGTCTTAGGTTTGTATACTCCATCTTTAATTTGCAGCATAATTTGAAGAGATAGCCTGGATTCCCCAAGAAAGATAAAGGCCTATGTGCAAGTAACTGTTGACTAACAGCCAATTTTTGGCTTTATATTCCTTGTCTGTTTGTATGTAGGCCTTCGTCACCAGATGGAAATGAGAAGAGCATAGTAGTTGCAATTAGGGTGGGGGGGTGGGGGGGGCTGGGCCTGGTCCCGGGCCCAAGAGACTTGGAGCACGAGGCGGAGTATACCCTGGACAGGGTGCCAATCCATTGCAGGGCACACAGACATACACTACAGGCAATTTGTGAACGCCCGTTAGCCTAATCTGCATTAGGGGAGGAAACGGATTACCTGGAGAAAACCCACCAACCACATAAATATATGTGACAATTGTCCGCATATACTGTGTCAAACATAAAAACTGCTTCAGGAAGGCGGAAATGTGATTACACATTCACCATAATCTATATCTGATCATGGATGGCGATGGATAACCAGTAAAGCAATTCAAAATGGTTTACAAAATACAGAATTAGAATTAGTGATTTTCATCATGTAATAAACAAGAGATACATAAATCATTTTATTACTTGAGCTTTTTTCTTTTGTTCTATCTTTTTAACTATTAGTCTACCAAACAAGTATGTAAGTGTGAGTGGCTGTCAATCATTTCACAGATAATAACCAAAGGAAAAAAGGGGTGTGTGGGTTTTATCACGAGCTGGCTGATCTTATATTAAAGTGGTTGTACCCAACACCATTTTTTTTTTCACACACATGATCATGAGGTGTCAAAGTGCTAAATATGTCAATTGTGGATAACTGACATTGGTAATAGCCATATACAGTACATAGAAAAAGTTCTACAGTTTTTCTATACATGAAAAAGCTCCAGGGCTGTGCACTCTGATTCACATTTACAAATGAAATCACACTAAAGTCTATTAGCTGTGTCTAAGATACAGGTTCCTGTATCTGACATGATTATCGGTATTTGTCATTTGTTGTTTTTTTTACTGTTATTACTTGTACTATTACGCTCACTTTACCTAATGATATTGATATTACTTACATTACAACTATGTGTGAGTTGTGTTGTACAGAGAAGCTAAATCATAAATAAGTAAACTGTGAGTGTGGAATTTGTATGCTTGGTTTAATGTCAGATTTAACTGTA